>QTSX02002431.1:0-76422 GCA_014839935.2 Entomophthora muscae
AAACCCTCCAAAGCATCAGAAGGAACTTTGCCTGGCCAAAAATGGATCAAGACGTGATTGCATACCTGAAAGGGTGAAAGACTTGTGGGCGGACCAAAAATTGCAGAAACAGACCTGAAGGACTTCTAAGACCCTTGGATATACCCCATGGACCTTGGAGATCTGTCTCCATGGACTATATTGTGGAACTGCCACCATCTCTCTCATACAATGCAATCCTAGTCATGGTAGACTGCTTCACCAAAATGGCATATTTTGTACCAATCACCACCAATTGCAATGCAGCAGAAACAGCCCAACACTTCCACAACTGCATCCTCACGCAACACGGGACACCTGAGAAAAGCATCACAGACAGAGGACCCCAATTCACGTCAAACTACTGGACACAGGTGATGAAAGACTTAAGAATCAAGAGATGTGTATTGACCTCCTACCATCCGCAGATGGACGGCCAAACTGAGCAAGTGAATCAGATCCTTGAATAATACCTCTGATGCTATGCTAACACTGATCAAGACAACTGGGCAAAGATTCTTCTCATGACCCAGTTTGCATACAACAGTAAAGACCATGCTTCCACAGGAATGTCCCCATTTAAAGCCAACTATGGATTTGACCCCACCTGAGACCCTCAGATTGGAAAAAAGGAATCAAACACCACTGGGTGCTACTGGATTTAACAGATTCACAACACACAAAAAACATGCTTTATTAACCTGAACTGCACAGTGCAGACATATAAAGCCTTTGCTGATTGTAAACAAACCCCAGGCCAACCCTTACAAGTTGAAGATAAAGTATACCTAGACTCCCGGAACGTACCCCTACATGTCCCCTGTAGAAAACTAGCTCACAGGAGAAGCAGCCCCCACAAAATCACTAAACTAGTTGGTGAAGTCACCTTCAAGCTGGACCTTCCCCCCTCCTGGAAGATCCATGATGTGTTCCACTGCTCCCTGTTGTTCAAAAAGGATGGGAATTTGCTTCCTCACCAACAGATTGAGACAGCCCCCCCCCCCCACCCATCCAAACAAACAGCAGTGAAGAATATGAAGTTGAATACATACACAGCGACCAAAATTACTACCAAAAACCCCAGTACTACGTCAAGTGGAGAGGATACCCACTGGAAGAAAGTAATTGGGAACCACTGAGCAACCTGACTAATGCCCAAGAAGCCGTCCAACTCTACCTGAACAAGAAGAATTGGAAGGGGGAGCCCGGGGAAGAAGGGGATGATGTTAAGATTGACAATTCTTCCCCTCTGGAAACCCAGGCCCGGGAGCGGGATTCAAACCCCGGCCCTGGATCCCCCTGGGCCACTGGGACTATGGACCGCGGGGCTGCCCGCCCATGTTTTTGGGAATCAAACCCCTGCAAGCTGAGGCTCCTGCTAAGTCCTGAAGCCAGAATACCAACACCAGCTCAACCATGGTGGCACCCAAGGAGGAGCCTCTCAAATTACCTAATGGAGGCAGAGATGGTGCCTATGTAAATTTCATGAGTTTGAAGTCCTCTCAATTAACCAATCAGGAGCCAACCCAGGAAAGAGGCACAGGCCCGCGGCCTGGCCTCATGACCACGACACTAACGCAAGATAATCAGGTAGACAAATTGAGATTCTTGACCAATGAAAGAACTCCCAGGCCGAGCGCCATTTTGCTGCCTTTGGATCTGAGTACCCAATTCCTCTGGCCCAGCTTTCCTCAATGCCCTGATGAACCCCCAATGGAAAATGTTAAGTTTGGAGGTGGGGTGCTATATAGACCAAACAGACCCTGCACTCCAAACTTATTGCCATTTTTGAATAAAGGTTATGTTACTTTGGCTTATACAGCTACTGCCATATTTTGTATTTGCTGTCTATCAGTTCAGTTCAAGATCTCCCAGCCCTTCTGCCCCTCTTCCCGCAATTTTCTGTCCACCTGGTGTTCCCTTTGGGCCTGTTCATTTTGCTGATTATCCATTAAAGCCTGAATATAGAGATTACAAACAAGAGAAAATCCTTGAACTTGACCCATTAGCCTGCATCCAATCTGCTATCAGATACAACTGCCAAGGCATGTGGATATTCTCTACCCCCAAACTATTTAGAAAAAATTCAACTATCTCCTGGCCTGCAACATCTATATGGAGCCGCCTGTAACACCAAAACCGATGCCAGCCTCTTCCCCCAAACTGCCAACCAACCATACCAGCAAGCTTTTTGGTATAGTGTACATCACCCTCACTGGGGTGATGGTTACCACCATACCAGCCGCCAGCCTGTGGTCTTGGGTAGGGAAGTCTGCTTCTTACCTCTTAAAGTTAACCCCTCTCTTGTGGTGGGCCCTGTCCGCAAAAACCCCGCCCAAGTTACCTCCAAAAATGGTGGGCCAGCCGCCCAAGAGTGGATCCCTGACAATTGGGATGCCATGTAGGGAGAAGATTCTATTCACAAATAGCCTAGTGGTTTCCAATGAAGTAATTGTGGTTGAGCAAGGTACAAAGTGTGCCATCTTTGTGAAATAATCAACTACCACCATGATTGTGTTAAATCCATTGGAATTGGGAAGCTCACCAATGAAATCCACCAACACAGACGTCCAGGGACCCGCAGCAGGCTGAAGTGGGACCAGTAAACCAGTAGCCTTAATCCAACTGGCCTTGGATTGAACACATACCAGGCAATCTTGAACAAAAGCGGCCACTTGAACAGTTAAACCTTTCCAAGAAGACTGGCGGCAGATAAGTTCCACTGTCTTGTTTTTCCCTGGATGGCCAGCTGTTGGACAGGTATGATTAGTCTCAATTATTTTGTCCCAAATAGTGCCCTCAGGAACCCATAAGCAAACTTGATGATATAAGACTGGGCCTATCTTATGATAACCCTGAGACTGGGCCACTGGGTTTGCGCATGCCAGCTCTAATAGTCTATCATAGCCTTTGGACAAAGGTTGCAGAAACTTAACCTTTGAATATAGGTCCAGGTCTGCACCCTTAGCTAAGGACATGGTGGCCAACATAGCCAGCAGAGGCAATAAAAAAGGCACCACCACCTTGTCTGGGATCATAGTATGAGTGTTAAACTCAGCGTTCATACTAGCATCTGGGAGATTGGAAGGGTTTCTGATCAGTGCATCAGCCAAGTGATTGTCAGATCCCTTAATAAATTTGTAACAGAACCTGTATCTTGTCAGATTTTCATGCCATCTGGATTGACAACCTGACAAAACCCTGGGTTGTCAATAGTACAGAAGAGCTTTGTGGTATCCATTCTTACTACAAATGGAAGTTGCTCTGGCATGAGGTGGTGATGCTAGTGCTTCAGAGATTCCACATCAGCCAACAATTCCTTGTCATAAATCATGTAGTTGATTTCACAAGCCTCCATCTTCCGGGAGAAATACCCTACATGTCTCTCAATACTGGTTAAGACAACAAAAGAGCCTTAACTGCTACAAACGCTTCTGTGCACTCAGGCGTCCAGACCAAAGTTGCCTTCCTGCTAGCTAAATACAAGGGGGCAGCCATTTCAGACAAGTGAGTAGTGAATTTCTTCAAGAAAGTACATGTACCCAAGAAACTATGGAGTTGGGATACTGTCACAGGCGTAGCATAACTCAAGCCGCAGATTCCTTGTCAGGGGCAATGATGTGGCCATCCTCAAAGATAATATTACCCAGAAAGGTAACCTTACGCTTAAAGAATTCACACTTACTCCTTTTGATGATCAAGTTTGCCTGGAGAATGCGCTCTACAACTGCCAACAATTGGGCCTTATGGGACTCCTCATCCGGAGAGAACACCAAGATATCATCCATATATGCAGTGGCACAAACACCTAGGAGATCCCCCAAGACAAAATCAATTAGCCGCTGAAAGCAAGCCAGAGTGTTCTTCAAACCAAAAGGCATTACACAAAACTGGAAGATGCCCTTTTTGGTTCTAAATGCTGTTAACCATCCCATTCCTTGTGCAATCCTGATTTGGTTGAAAGCATTCAACAGATCCAGTTTTGAGAATACCTTGGCCTTCTCAATGTACCTAGAGATCTGTGCTTTGAGAGGTAAAGGGTAAGAATCCGGAATTGTAATGTTATTCAAATTCCTGTAGTCAACACAAGGACAATGAGACCCATCAGACTTCTGAACAAATAATAGCGGAGAGAAGATTGACAAAGCCTTCTTAAAAATGTAGCCTTTTGCCAACATGTCACAAGTCCACTCTTCCAAACATGTTTCTTCCTTCAAAGTAAAGGGTAAATAGGAGATGCAATGCAAATCAGATCAACAGTAACTTTAAATTCAAAGTCAAACTGAGTGTGCTTTGGAAGTACTTTGCCTCTGGTGGCGTTAAATGCCGCAGACCAGGGTTTCAAGCATGCCAGTAAATCCAAACTTGCGGGGACTAGGACAGGAACCAATTGTATGGTCTGTGATGATTGCTCCAATTCAGACATATCCAACAGCAGAATACAAATAGTTATACCCAAAGAGTGTTCCACCTGCAGCTCATTTTTCTCCAGTAAGGTTGATACATTATTATCTCTTACCAACTCACTCCCAAAATGATAGGATTGTCAGGGAAAACAGAAAACCTTGCGGTAAAAGACTGGCCTGCTACCACAAAAGTAACTGGCTTCTTCAGCTGAAAAGAGGGAAACGTTTGACAATTTCCACCCCTAACAAGCATTCCCAAATGGTACTTGAGTTGTAGCAAGTCAGCAGTCTCCACGCTCATAAATTTTTTGGAAGCACCTATATCCAACAAGATGGCTGGCTGATAGATAGTCTGACCATTATTGATGCTACCATGAAACAAGAAGTAACCAGAAGTGGATTTATTTGCAGCAAAGGTAGCAATCTTGGCAGGGTCTTGTTTTTCATCATCAGTACGGACGGCAGCTAAGGAAGCAGGATGCTCCTGGAAGTACTGCTTGATCATTTCTTGAATAGCAGCGGGAAGAACGGGATGGTTACAATCAATGGGCACAATAGGCAACTCTTCAGACAGAACTGTGGGAGGCTTTGCAGGTATGGCGTGCTAAAGCATTGCCAAAGAACTATTAGGGACAGACATCACGGGTGCCTCAGTCTCATTGACAGCTTTGTTCTCCACTGCCAATTGCAACTGAGAAGAGCTACGAGAAGAACAATCCTGACTTTGGCCGGAAGGAACTGGCGCAGAACTAGGACCAGAAAACCAGGAGCGCGCCGCGGGTTTGTCCTCAATTACTAATGTACCTTGCTTGAGTGGACAGATTTGAGACCAGAGAAAGAATTTGGCTTACCAGGGCCTCAGTTGTGGTTAAAAGGGAATCCCAAACCACCAAATCCCGGGCAGTCTTTTAAACTGCTAGCCACAATGCTGAGAGTTTATTCACCTTGGGAACATTAATTGTACAGCAGTAGGTGTGAAACTGAGGAAGGAATATTGCAAGTGGAGTAACACCCTGATGGAAGGAGTACAGCTTATGGTATACTTTGAGCTCCTCAATAGATACACACAAATTTTTAACAAAGGGTATAGAGATGCACTCTCAGTTAAAACATGTGGATTGCACTCCACCGCGGACAACAACCATTCACGAGCATCTTCAGAAACCTTCATCATCACATGGTAAACTTGGGATTTGTGACTAAGGCCCAAACTGGAATAGAATGATAACGCTGACAAAACTTCACGCAAAATTTTCATCAGTGGGTAGAGCAGGAAAATAATCTGGATGCCAAAATGACATGACACGACAGAAATAGAAAGCAGAGAATCCAGTCTCAACAACTGCAACCAGAGATGGAAACCACAAATTAAAGAAAAGCCCAAACTGAAAAATCAGAAATGAAATGATCCAAATGAACATGGTAAGTGCGGAAATCTCAACGGAGCAGGAGAAAAGAAACACAAATTCAAGATGAACTGCTTCCAAAAACTCAGATGTAGAATAGTGTCAGGGATCCAACCTGAGGGGGGTTCCTGAGAACTCGCAGGCAGTTGGCCCGCGGGCCCAGAAGGGAGAGCCCACCACAGGATTGGGGCTAACTTTACAATATAAGATAACAATTTCCTAAGTATTGCCCAGGGTCCGCTTGTAGGCACCATGGAATCAATCAACCCAGTGAGGGTGATATACATCACTCCAAATATTTGGGTAGAGGTGGATTCATCAGTGGCAACGGAATCTTGCGGGCAGTTGGGCTGCAGGGTGTGGGGGCGTCATTGGAACTAAATACGCGGGCAGGAAATTATACTTGTCTTGGTATAGCAGAGGAGGTATTGTGATTTTGACGCCTTCTCTGTACACAGTTTCAGTCTCTCTGGCTCTAGCTTCAGGGTCGTGGATAAGGATCTCCTCCAGAGTAAACTCCAAATATGCCAGGTTGGGTGGGTACTTAATAAAATGTACTGGGCCAAAAGGAACTCCTGGTGGTCGGTAAAGTTTGGGTGGCTGGTCCGCGGTTTCTAGGGGTATGTGAGCATGGGGAACGGGGCCGCAAGGAGTAGACTGAAGATAAAATAAAACTAATAACAAGTATGGTATGATCTGGTTGAACCAAAGGTTCATGTCACTTTATTGTAAGGATGGCAATGGGCATCTTCCTGGCGGCCCAGGGTATAAGTATGCCCATCTGTCAAGGCAAATCTTTCAAAGATTTTCATGGCCCGGTTTTCCCCATCTACTAGGTCTTCACAGCCCTTGGTGGTAACAATTGTGGGGGTGATTTCATTGGCAGACTTGCGACTAGAGCATTCCAATTCCTTAACCAGGTCACGGGACGGGTCATCTCTGGGTGGCTTGTTTCTTATAGAAGGTATCTTTGTTTCTTCTTCTGTAGTGGCCTGGGCTATTCCGGGGTCTGTGGCTAACCTGGCCTGTTGATTGGTTGGTTGGGTTAACAGGATCTCCTAGCGCGGGAGGCATCATTGTAGGAAAACTTGGCTCATCAAACTTCAGGGGATTCTCTGAAGTCAAATCCAATCCTGATTTGAACCCCAAAAACTGCGGGCAGCCGGGCAACTGGCCCTGTGGGCTGGCGGCCCGCAAGAGGCCAGGGTTTGACTCCCATGGTTGAGGCCTTTTAGTTATCATAGTTGACAGGAGTTTGTCACTTGTGACAAATAGTTGAGTAATGTGACGGAAATTGCGGGATAGTATGAAGCCGTTTCTAAGTGATGGGGAATTACCACCCAAATCCACATAGAATTAATGATTAACCACCAACCCAGCTTCAGATATTTTTTTGTGAAATTTCCAATTGTAACTCCAGGATTAAGTAGAACAATTAATCCTAACCAAAGTAGTCCAAGATAAATGACCTGAGAAAGCATCAATGCATCTTCAGTGTCAAATTCTGGGCATTGAGAAGTGACACAATTTTCATTTTCCAGAATGGGGGGAGGGGCTACAAAATTGGCTGGCATGAAATTAACATTTTGCGGCGCCAACAATGAAGTTCTGGATGCAGGGCCCCATCTTCCTGAAATTATTTGGGTCAGAATCAGATTGTCTGGGATATACCATAACAACCCAATCACAGGATGCATTATAAAAATGGAAACTAGAACTTGGGATAAATGATTTTTATTGAGTAAATTTTTAGGAGGGCTCAACTCTTAGAGTTGAAACAGGGAAAATTATTCAATATACATCAAAATTTGACTAAGCAATACCACCTGAATCTTGACCTCCTATTCCTTCCACATTGTTCAGCAAGTATCTGGTCCAGGTTGCAAAGAGCCCTTGTGTGACCAGTTTCTGACAACCATGCTGATTGACAAGCTCATATCAGGTGACCCTCAAATTATGTCAATTTATCAACGTCAGTTTGAAAGGGGGAGCTGGTTTCAGCTAGAAGACCAGAGCTGCTGTGACCCATTTTTGATCAATTGTTTGGTTCAAATCTGTTAACTTGGTCAATTTTGATACAGGTTTCCCGGCTTTTCAAGCCTTCTTGCTTGGACAAACAATACCCAGCATTATGGAACCTACCATGACAAAGATAGAGGTTGTTAAAAGCCTGAGGATAGCACTCCCGGAGTGTATTGCCAATATTAAAGAAAACGACATCAGCCAGATGGACGTCAGCCTGACCAGCTGGGTACACAGAGGCCTGGTGCTTGCATTCCTGGATGGCCTCAAGGGTGGTGGAGCTACCCTCCATCTGGTGGCTCAAGAAAACCCAGTACTTGGAATTTGAGCCATCCCAGGAGTCAAGTAATCCACCAAGGATGTGGTCGTAGGAGTAGATATCAATGAAATCAGGGGTTTTCTGATAGTAGACAAAACCCTTAGCTGAAACAGCCAGAAATGCACCAATAAATGTCCCCTTATTTACTTCTTCCTCCCTTTTTGGGCGGTGCTCTTCCTTGGGGACCAAAATTGTCAAAAGCTATGGATAGCTTATAGTAAGAGATGAACATGACATCATCTGACAAACTTGTCAGGCATTGGACCAGGGTTAGTTAGATCTCAAGATCATCTGGGGAATCCTCAGCGCTGTCCCATTGGTTGCCGGCAAAATTGGTCAGAACCTGTATGGAAGCAACCTTTCCATGCATCCCTAGCTGCACCATGTGCTCAGAGACCCATATGTTATGGTGTGCAAGCTGTTTGCGGACCTAGGTCAGGGGAAGCTTGGGGCCCTGCTGCAAGAGATCAAGCATGATTGGGTATGCCTCAGATATTTGTGACTTGGGGACCTTCTTGGGCTTCTTGGCCGTCCCAATCAGATTCCCCCGTTCATCAGGTTATTGAATTCCTGTATGACAGTAGCCCAGGTGAACTGTAATTGGCTAGCTATCTGGTCCCAGGACAGACCCTGTAGGTTGAGTGCTAAAATTTCCTGAAGAATTTGGGCAGCAATTATTCTGCGTTTGGGGCATTGGGCTGGGGAAGCTGAAGCCTGATTGGTTGTAGGGGGGCAGGTTGGCTTGTGGTGGGAAGTTGTTCCAAATCCAGGTTGCCATCCTGATTGGTTGGTAGACGGGTAGCTTGTTTGGGGGTGGATACAGGAGCAGGGGCAGAGCTAGACACTATGAGACTACCGAACAAGTCAAAGCCATAGGGGTTGGTGGTCAGGTAAAGGTCAGTTTCCTTGTTACCCACCTCAAAGGCTTGGGTGTAAACAGGTGCCTCCACGTTCTGAGCCTTGCCTCCATTGAAGCTGGCTTGGCTGCTGGCGCTGTCAAAGATATTGCTTTTAAAAACCATTGTAAAAAAACCTAGGATAAAATCACTAAAAGTAGAAATTTTAAAATTTAATGATTTATTTTTATTTTAATCCCAAGTCCATATTTGGAAGGTTCTCAAAACCATTCCATACAAATCTGGAGCCATGAAAATGAATGAAATGCCTCTGTTCCTAAATTGAATAGCTGTTGATTGTCTGTTAAACTGTTATACTTCTATTTTAGGCTGCTCATACTACACATCTTGTATGAGTTCATTCTGTTTGGTGCTTGTGGAATCTTGCTTCTAGATTGCTCAAATTTTGTTTCATTCTAGTCCTTCTGTTGGTGTCTCATATGAATCCTGATTGGATTGTAATACACTCTGGAATAGCACCCATCCATTTTGCTTGTTGCGTCAGTTCATTTAGTTTGTGGTTTGAACTACACCGCTTGATGTTTGATATAATTTTGTATAATGGGCTAGTGAAATTTTGTTTTTTATTTGACAGTTCATTTATTAACTGGAATTTTAAAAATTAATTGAATCCTGAATCTGGTGCAGCTCGGATTCCGTTCAAATCTGAAATCATTTCCTTTAAATCTGAAGTATTTTTGGTTGTCGCCATAGCTTTTAAAACTACTGTATAGTAACTCTCCTATTAAATCTTGCTTAAATTGTGTCACTTTGTTTTCTTAGCCAAACCCCTTTGTTGCAATTTAGGTGACATGTCAATTTAACACAAAGTCAAAATTATAAATACATATATAAATTCTGGCTAAAACATATGCGTTTTGGCTTAAGTGGACTTCCAGAAATAAGCTATATATTAATCCAATGGGTTTACCATAACAGTAAATATCTGAATAATACAAAGAACACTATGAAAGTTGGCATATGTCTTTGTTCAATGCTTATCTTAATATATGTTTAATAAAAACAGTAGTATAAAATATAAAAAGTAGTTATTTTTAGAATATTGTGTATTTTATTAAGAAATTTACAGATTCTTATTTGGGGTTGACATCCAGATATTACTTACTGGAGTTGACCTTAATGTAAAAGTACAAAGAAACTTGCATTTTCATAGTAAATCATATTAGAATTTTGGCTTAAAATTAAGCCTTTGTTTAAATGGTGTCGACATTATGCCTATTCCTTTTTAATTTTGCAATTCTCAATTAATAATTTACTAAGAAAAATTAGCTTAGTTTTGGAAATGCCTGATTCTGGCGAATAAATACTAAATTAATGTTGACTTACTGAATGAGTTAATTCTGGTGGTTGCCGTTTGAGATGGGAAGCATATATATTTTAATAGGGGTTTTACGTTTTTCACATAATAATTGATCCATCTACCCCAATCTGAAAAAGTGTGGGGAGGAGAGGGGTATGGGGCCAACTCCAGAGATGCTTGTATGTGGACCGATGCTATAACCAAGTCAGATCATCTCTTTAAAAATTTCTATTTATGCGTAAAAAGCACCGGGATGAGATAATTTGTTGGGAGCAGCATTTTGGAAACAACATTGTCTGAACTGAGGTGTTTAAATGTATCTGAAACCACTTCAATATATTGGTATTGATATAGATATGTAAACTCCAAGTTCATCGTAGAACTTCTTGGGTATTGAGTTATTATTAAGGTTAGTGATAGTTATTCGGTTGTTATGATTCTAATTGGGAGGTAAAGGTTCGGTTGGATCCAGGGGTTCTCAAAGCTGCAAGGGTAAACTAAATCGATCCATCCTATATTGAAACCAACTTCAGATGGGAACGAAATCAGCTGAGGTCAGAAAAAAGCAATTAACTTTTGATCCTTTCTCATTTTAGTGGATCTCACTCAGGGTTGTGGTGGACAGCCTAGGTGGGTTCCAACCCCTGCCCTAGTTTAGGCAACAGAATTTGATGCTTTCTAGAACTGTGGTTTCCACTAACTCGCGTGACCAAACTTTCTGGGAGGGGTGTGGGTGGGAAGGGATTATTTCCTCTGGAATTCTGTGCCACTTGCTTGGCATATGGTATGAATCCAAGCGTGAAACTAAGGGTGTGTGGCAACCATATCATATAAAAAAGGATAAATATATTGGGATTTAAATTTTAAGTGTGGTTTTAGTTTGAAATTTCATATATTTGTTTATCTAAAGAATGGAGTGCAACAGAACTTTAAAGTTCGGATGCTACACTTGTGGCAAAAGCAAGCCACCGATTTTGATGAATTTGGGGCCAGGTTTTCTTTGGAGGCTGATCCCTAGATTGGCTTTGGGCTGGCTTGATTCCGTCTAGCCTCGCAGCTGTAAAAACCAATGGATTTAAAAAATCAAACCCTTATTTTCACTAGATTTAAAGTTCATACATAAAACATAATTCAAAGCTTGTCGCAGCTATGACGCGTCATTGATTTCGGCATCACACTGGACATAATATCGATACTAAAACCAATTTATCAAATGTGAATTCAATAGATGCTAAATAATATTTATTTAATATTTATTTCCGTGTTCTGATTGGTTGCTTATTCGAAATAAAGGCTCCACCGAGCTAGTTTGGTGATAATAAATTTGCAAAACATAATAACGTATCTTCAATGGTTTGGTCAGGATAAAGCGTTCAAAGTTCCTAGGGTGATATCATTGGGTGCATGTGAGATAAATATTCTGGTTGCCTCTATACGTTATTGAAACAGAGTTGCTTGTGAAGGATTTATGCCTGCGAAGAGAATCTGAGCTCACAATGCCAAATAGAGGCCTATATCCAATGTTTACATGAATCTCATTTAGTGCACTCTCCATTGTGGTATTAAGAACTTCTTTGGTATACATAATAACTTTTCACTCAACCCCAAGTCTCCATACAGGTTTATAGCATGTCTAAGCAATGGACCGATGTGGTATATCAGGTTCACATGACGTAATAAACATGAAGCAGAATCTAAAATTTTAAAGAGTTCTCGGTGTAGGAATTCGATATGCACTTTGTATTTATATCCGAGGCCATGTCGTCCACTTGGATATGCAACTATTGAGATATTTCCTTCTGGGATTGGCAGCCGCCTTCCCAACGGCTCGGAGAACCGCCAGCACAATGGAGCGTGCCGGCAAGCGTAGCGACCCCATCAATAGCATAATGGGCGGGGAGCTAGGCACAGAGGAATACGCTACCGAGGGCTTTATCAACCACAACATCGATGGCCCAGGTATCTTGCCATCCCCGAATACCTTTAAAAGAAGCGTATTTGCTGCACCCTTCACCCTGATGGCACATTTCGGTAAGCTTATCGTGGGCTTGTTCTATAGCCCCAGCAATAAAAGCTAGGTATTAATTTTGAATCTTTTATATACAATTTTTAAACCATGCTATACTCCAACTTTAATAAAATCGATCTGAACGTCAATGCTATGGATAAACCATGGCAAATAGGCTCAAATGTATGGATGATCCAGCTCAAAGAAATATGGATTAAAATCTAAATGAAATCGACAGATGTTTAAGAATAATACCATTAAACTTATATCGATTCCCTTTACATGATTGGATACCTAAGTATATGCCGAGGATTGGGTTGACTGGGGAAAATAGAGGTTGGTCAGGTTGAAGATATGCTATTTGAACTAGATATTTAAATGAATGTTTCCTGCCCATCTCAATTTTATTCATCTTGGTTTGCAGCTCTAGGATATTCTTGTCCATGTCTCCCCCAAGTGGCTGCAGGACGTTTTTGAGTTAACCTAGCTTACCATCGTATCATCCTGATTAGGGTGTGAGTAAAGAAGCATCGATGATATCAAGGCTCAACAAAATAAGTTTCTATAAATTTTATGGCACTAGATAAAGCTTTTAGATACCTTTAATCAAAATGGTACATATATAATAGGCTCTATTTACTCTATATGTGAAATACGTAGCAGAAGGCTGGAATTGGGCTCACATGCCAAGCAAAGGTCTGAACTAGGGTTGGAGTGGATCTGCTCCGATGGCAGGTTTATAACGAAGCTACTCGGAGAAGCTCCAGCCCTCATCCTTATAAAATTTGGGCCTTGATCTGCTACTGGAATAAGAACTATTTCAGACTTTATATGCGCCTTGATGGGTTGAATAAGTCCAGGTTCACCTTGTTGAGTTCGGCTCCTGGGGACAAGTTCCAGGAGGACATACAGGAAACCTTTATAACCAAAGGTTTGCGGTTCAAAGCTAGCCTTGGGTTAGCCTTCAGGGCAAAATTAAGGGCACATACCTTAATTTCCTAGAAAACAAGGTGAAGATTTTCTTTTGGCAAAAAGGAATAAAAAAGCTTGAAAAATAAAAACACCAACACAGATATGGATAAACTTGTCTTTATTAGGAGAAATGGTTCTACTTAAATAGTAGACAAGGTTTGATGATCACTCAATAGGCAGACATAGTGGCTGATGAGGTCACATTGAGCTGAACTCATACCAGGATCAATCAAGAGCTGGTTTGATATTCTGGAATGGGTTGACATCAATGTCTACCCATTTATGGAAGGCCAGGAATATCCAAAGTTGAAAGCAAACCCAACCAAATCTTTGCACATATCATTATTTGAAGGCCATATCAAAATAGCATTAATGGCACAATTTCCGACAGCGGAGAAATTATTGCCAATAGAAAGAGGCACCAAAAGAACAACTTGTCATATGGAGGCAGTAGAGAAGTGACATTGGAAAGTTCTTGGCCAATAAAACAACTGGGTTTACACACCTTGTCAAATGGAGAAAAGTGGCACTTAAATGCTATAGTTTTATTATTGGCTGCAGAAGTGAAGGCTGAGCTTTATGCACAATAAATCCTCAATTCAAATATTGCTTTTTAGGCGCAATTAAACAAGTTTACCGGCATGCAATAGAAAACACGGCAAAATAAGTGGGCAATTGAGCAGATGTTCTATTGTCCTTAACATAAACAGACTATGTTTTGGATGATCCATCCCATAATGCAACACCCTCTCAGTGATAGTACTGTAACTGTGCTATTTTAGCTGAGTTACAAGGGGAAATAATTTAGAAACTAGATAACATTTTTTATTGGGAGATAATGATTATATAGTTGGTGTGAGTCATGGATAACAGGAACATGATAGGGCTGATCACACAGTGGGATGGTGAAGGAGGTAGCTTGATCCTGGTAATGAGTCAAACGCCAAAACAAGGTATCCACTGTAGGGGATCAGCATTTGTTCATGTTGTTGGATTTGGAAATTCGAGTTGACTTCTTAGTCTGGCTTCAAGTGGCTGGGTAATCAGATTGCAGGTTACAAACCCGCTTACTTGGAACCTTGCTGGTGGGTTAAGCCTGCTGTTTTGAAAATAGGTTGTGATATCATTGGTATGATACCCCCCTCAATAATGTCAGTTAGTTATTACTCTTAACTAAACCACCAGATTAGTCTTAAACATTCCTCAATCCTAAACCCAGTGAAGATCAATCATCTCATCTTCACAGCTGTGCTCACAGCTTGCCTTGGGATTGGAGGGTACCAACCTAGTACTGCCACCTTTGGACCTTCACCGGAAGGATTTGGTCAAACCTATTATGAAAAGCCAGTACAACTCAACTCTTCATATGCTGAATCCTGGTCTCCCTTGGTGTCACTCCACTCCAACCTTTCTGTTACCCTGCATACCTCCACTTACTATATCTTGACAAACTTTGCCAGTAGCTTTGGCTGGTACAACACCCCTATTAAGATGTTTTGATGAATGATGACCATATAACCTGTCAGAAATTGTGCCAGTAATGCTATTTCAATATGGCCTTCAAATAATGATATGTGCAAAGATTTGGTTGGATTTGCTTTCAACTTTGGATATTCCTTGCCTTCCATAAATGGGTCAACCCCAATGCCCACCCATTTTGGATTGCTGTACCATCCCTCAACTGATCCTGGTATGATTTCATCCCAACACGCCCCCCTCAACCACTCTGTCTACCTAATGAGTGATCAGCAACCCTTGACTACTATTTAAGTAGAATAATTCTCCTGATAAAGACAAGTTTATCCACATTTGTGTTGGGTTTAATATTCTTCAAGCCTTTTCCTTCCCTTTTTTCCAAAATTAATTCCTCATCTTGTATTCCAGGAAATTAAGGTACATGCCCTTAATTTTCCCCTGAAGGCTAACCCAAGGCTAGCTTTAAACCTCAAATCTTTTGTTATAAAGATTTCCTGCCGGGTCCTCCTGGATGTTGACCCCAGGAGCCAAACACAACATAATGGTGCGCACTACAGGGACTGCAAGCCCTTCAATTACTCTGTTCCCCCACACATTCTCTGGTCCTTCCCCTTTTGTTTCTGAAGTACCCAAACAACCTAAAGTCTCTAGTCCTCCTCTGGAGGAAGATATTGTAGACTCCATCTCTACTCCCATGATTATGGTTTTGTCTCCTGGGCCTACATGGGCCTCCCTTCCATCTTTCTCACTTACTATGAGCAAGCTTGCGCTGCTGTGTGCTCCCTCCTCCACACAGGCACCGTGGCAATGCACACTATTCCTGGTCTCTGTCCTGACTATGCCTCCAAAGATCTGTATTCCTTCCTCTTGGACTTTGGTCTCCCCCGCATTAATGGAGTCTATGGAGACTATTGGCGTGCTGGTCAACCAATTCATCTGACCTGCCTTGGTTTGTCACCAGTTGGCGCTAGGATATCAAAACCAGCTCTTGACTGCTGTAGCCGCTGCTGTTTCTAACAACCATGCACAAAATATGGCCTATCAGGAATGGTCTCATAGCCTCTTTGCCTGCATTTCAGATAGCTGCCGCAACTTTCTGGCTTCACAGAAGTACTTGACCTTGTCTCTGAACTCTCTTTGCTCCTTACTTCCTGGGTACGTCAAGGACCAACTGTGCAAACCAGATGACCACCAAGCTATGTGGTGTAGGCAGATAGAAGCAACTCTCCTAAAGTGTTGCCAAGATTTTGAGACCTTGGTTAAAGAGCTCAACCAATTTTGGGAGCATGCCAATTCTTGGCTTGAGTTGGTGGGAGCCCAAGTTGATGGTTGGGGCAGACATCTGCACCAATAATACAGCTCAGATAAGGCCGGGCTAGTCAACACTCTGTGTCAGGCTCAGAACTACATCCATGGCAGGGTAGCCTCAATCAAAGTGACTCCCCTGGCTCCTTTGGTTGATATCCCATCTGCCTTTGAGGCAAAGGTATGGGAAGCCATAGCTGAGCTCAAGGCTACCACTCATCGTCAATCTTCTGTTCAAAATCATTCACCAGTAGAGCCTATGCCCAACCCTCACATTGCCTCACTAACAGACCAAGTAGCTACTTTTCAAGGTGAGATCAAGTATTTGAGACAACGCCTCTCTGACTCTGATGGCAAAGGAGAGGCTGAGGTCACTGATACCCCTGCCTATATTGATCATGGGTATTGCCCTGGTTTAGAAGGTCAACCCTGTGTCAACAGTGCTCTAGCATTGGATCATTTGGCGACAGTGGCAAATGAGGTTGCAGATAGGCAGGATGCTTTTTAATGTGAGGTTAAGAACCTCACTTGCTTAACAAAACAATAAATGGATAGGTTACCCCTTTGACTGCTCAGGCAACCTCCCTGGCCACTTGTGTCAATGGGATTGCTGGCACACTGGCAGTACAACAGATAAAGATTGATGGATTTGGAGCTGCTGCCTGGGATATCTGTGGACAAGACAGCTCTACGCTAGACACCTGGGAAGCAAGCCTTTGACTCCTCTGGGCTAGGCAACCTGCTGCAGAATCTGAGTTTGAGGGGGATCCCCACATTGATATCCTCAACCCAGGTGACAACAGCCAATCCACCTCATCCTCCATTGACCCCAACTATAATCCTTCCTTCAAACAAATATTTGACCTAAAGCCTCTACCATTGCTGCCTTTCTGACAATCTACAAAACTGCAATGAATAGGGCTACCTACAAGCTTAAGAAGGAGCATAATCTTACCTGTCTGCATCCCACTTGCCAAGAAGGTGTTGTCCCCAAACTCTCATCCATTGTCACTTGGGAGGATATGAAACACCTTCTTATTGAGGAATTTAGAGGAGTTCTCAGCTTTGAGGTCAATAAAGAGCTTTTATGCATATTGCTTTCAAGCCCAAAGAAACTCTGGCTGAGTTTGCTGACTGCTTCTATATCAAAGGGCAACAGTTAATCACCAGCTTTCAGTTAGATCTCTGATAAGCTTACACAGCATGCTCAAATGCTTTGAAGATGAACCAGCTCCTATGCCTGCACTTTAACGCACACAAAGTTTCCCTTATTTCCATTAATAGTATTAAGACCCTCTTGTAAGACATGCATTTGACCCATGAGGGTACTTTAGTTTGTGAGAATAAAGCTATTAACGCTTTTACTACCTCCTGTACTCCATGCATTATGACTCTTGGTTCAAGTGGGCAGCCTAAGAGACAAGGATGTCATAACTTTGGCCAAATAGGGCACCACCCGCGTACCTGCACCAATCCTTGGGTATAAGGCTAAAAACCAAAGGAACAGGTGGAAAAAAGAGAGGTCAGCTTAGATGCAGAGATCCTCTCTGCTGACCAATCTCCCCTTTCTCCTCCAGATCCTCCCCTCAACAAGGAATGTTGCATTTGTAGCAGTATAGGGTGCTATTTTCTATAAACAGTTAGTCAGGATCCTAATTCTTAATATTATACCTGTAGATGGAATAGCAACAGCCTTTGGTAGGACAGAAGAATATAAGGATATAATGACAAAAACTGGTATTTATTATGGTAGTGCTGCAGTTATATAGTAGGAGGTGGGGGAAATTCCATTAGGAGAATGGTGGCACAGACAGAAAGACTTTCCTAAAGGAGGAGAGTGGAGAGGTACAGTAGTAATAGCCACACAAGAGAATAACTTGTTTTGTGCGCCTTGACTAATGGAGGCAATTGGCAATAACTACAGTGTCCTATTTATAACGTTGGAAGTAAAGCACACACCTGATGTGTATTCAAAAGGCGCGACAAAACCCGTTTTTAAGGCTTTTTTAATATAATCAACCCTGTTAAAACCAGGGTGAGATAGATCAATTTCTTGATTGTTTTGTCACTCAATCCCTAAGTGGGTATCTTATTGTCTAATACATTTAAATCTGCTACTTTTCCCTCCACTGGATTAGACAACAGGGTTATAAAGGGCTTGTCGTCTCTTGTTTGGTGGGGGTTTGTTGCCCAATCCTTGGCCATTGGCTTTGTGGATCCTTAGGTAACCAGTTGTGTTTCCTGGCTTCCTTCAGGTGGTGGAGCAGCTGGTGCAGTGTTGGAAGAGTCTTTCCAGTCTTCAATAACCAACTTGATTATTCATTCTTACTCCTCATACTTTGGTGTATCACTATTGCAAACAGGACAACAACCCATGGAATTTTTTAATCAGGCTTTTTTTTGGGTTGTTGTCCTCATTAGGGCTTGCTCTTGGTCACTAGGAGCATCACACATATACTGAGTGTGTACTCTAGTGATCAATTGCCCATAATGGGGCTCCTTAAGGGTATATGAGTTGGGTCCAGTCTTCTGGATAACTTGAACTGGGCCTTGCCAGAGGGAGGCAAGTTTGGATTCACGCCTGTACCCTCTATTAATAAAGAAGTAGACTGAGTCTCCTAATAGGTAGGTGGGTATGCAGGGCGTTTAAATGCAGCTTGTTCTAGGTCCTGCAACTTATGGTTTAGGCTTACAATGTAGGCCTCTGAATGCAAGTAAATAAGAGTTGAGCAAGCTTGTTGAGATATGCCTCTGGGGACACATCCAGGCTAGGCTTTACCAAGGAATATAGTAATGGAGAAAGACCTGGTTTCTGGCCATAGACCAGCTGGAAGGGTGGCTTGCCAGTGGCACAATGGTACTCAATGTTGTATGCAAAGGTGGCCGCAGGCAGGAATATATCTCATTCAGTCTCATGTTGGTGACTGAGCTTCTGGAGTATCTGGACCAGGCTTCCATTAGTGAACTCTACCATGCCATTTTTCTGTGGGTGATAAGGAGTGGATAGTGTCCCACAAATTTTCATCAGTTGGTTGAGGCGGGGTTGATATAACTAGTGAAATTGGTACCATTGTCTGTCAGCAGAATCTGGGGGCAACCATGCTTGTATATGATGTTTTCCAGGATGAACATGGCTGTCACCAGTAAAGATTGGTTGAAAATTTTTTTAGCCTCTACCCATTTAGTCAGATGATCAACAGCCAAAATGATGAACTTGTTGCAACTGTTGGTAACTGGCAAGGGCCCCACTATGCCAATGGCTACTGTGAGGAAGGCAAACCCAGGGCGTACAAGTCTGTGTTAGAACTTGGCAACCTTAGGTCTCTCAATGTTGCTGTCATGACAGGTGTCCAGCGTATCTACTACATCAGTGTGCATTCCTTCCTAGAAGCAGTGCTGCTGTAGCAGGGCTAACGTCTTCTGTATACCACCATGACCAGTAGACTTGTGAGCAGCCACCACTGAGTCCATGCGTAGGGATGGAAGTATGTAAGGTAGCCAAGAGTCTCCACAAAGCTTCAGGAGTTGTCCCTTAGAGACCTTGGTATCCACAGCTAACTTCTTGAGAGCCCTCTGTATCTCTACCGGCTCCTCTCCCCACAAAGAAGGATCCTCCATAAGCTTGTCATAGAGAATGCCAGCTATGGAGGATACTAAGGCAACAGTAGGAAGACAGGAGAGATAGTCAGCATTCTGGTGGGCTGCTCCAGCTCAATGAATAATGTTGTATTTGTAGGCCTGAAGTTTAATGGCCCAGCACGCTAGACGCCCTTCAGGATCCTTGAGGGTCTTCAGCTATTGCAGGGAGGCATGGTCTGTTACCACTGTGAACTTTACCCCATGGAGATACACTCTGAATTGTTGGTAGGAGTATATCTCAGCCAGACACTTGCGGTTGGTGACAGTGTAGTTCCTCTTGTGAACATTAAGAACACACAAGCAGTATCCAAAAGTATGTTTGAGCCCTTCAGAGTCCAGTTAGGAGAAGACACCCCCAATTGCAGTCAGGCTAGCATCTGTATGAACCACAAATGGCTTGGCAAAGTCAGGGTAGGCTAGTACAGGGCTGCAGTCAGTGTTCCCTTGAGAGTATTAAAGATAGATTGGCACACTGGATTCCAGAAGAATTCTTTATCAGCTCAGAGAAGCTGAAAAAGGGGGTTGCCCAGGGATGCAAAGTTGGGGATGAAGTGTTGGTAGTACCCAATCATCTCCAGGAAGACTTGCACGTCACATTTATTGGCTGGACTCTGCATTTTCTCAATGGCTTCCACCTTCAGATGTACAAGACAGAGTCCATCTTGATTAATGATGAACCCCAAGTACTCAAGATGCTCCTTGAAGAAGTTTCACTTGCGTGGCTTGAGCTTGAGATTAGCTTCAAGTAACATCTAAAAGACTTCCTCCTAGTGCTGCAGATGATCATTAAAGGTTTTGGAGAATACATTAATGTCATCCAGATAGACCAAGACACTGGTGAGTTTGAGGTTTCCCATCACTGCATTCATAGCCCGTTGGAAGGTAGCTGGAGCATTGGACAGACCTTGGGGCATCCTTGTGGGTTGGAATAGCCCTTGATCAGTGATAATTGCACAATTTTTCTTATTCAGCAGGGGGTAGGTCAATCTGCCAGTACCCACTGATAATATCTATGGCCCTGAAGAACTTGGCACCTCCCAGGTGGTCTAAGGTATTGTCAATGTGAGGGAGGGGGTATGAATCCTTCTTGGTAACAGTATTCAGTTGGTGGTTGTCAATCATCACTTGGTTGCTGCCATCCTTATTTTTGAAAATCAAGAGAGGGAAAGCCCAAGGGCTTTTACTGGGAACCAGTAAGCCATATATTAATATTTTCTGGAGCTCCTTGTTGACTACAGCATGATTAGCTTGGCTATATCATATAGGTCTGGAGAGGATAGGTGGACTGCCTTGGTTGTCAATATGGTGGGCAACGTCAGCAGCCTTGCCCAGATCATAATCATCCTTGGCAAACACATTCTTATACTGAGCAAAGAGATCCATGGCTTGATCCTTTTGCTCTTCAGAGAGGCCAGACAGGGAGTTGCAACTTATGACTGATAGCATCAGTGGTTGTTTGCAGGGTAGGCCCAGCTCAGAGAGGTCCGCAAAGGGGGCAGTCTCCTGCAGGTTGTCATGCTCTTCTAGTTGTATATAAGCCAGAAGCTGGTGTTTGGAGACAACTATTGCTTCACAACTTATGTTGGCCAAGAGTATGATTACTTCCTTCTTGCTTGGCATGAGGATGCCTGGTGCAACCCATGATTCTATTCTGGAGGCATTAGGCATGCCAAAGACTTCTCCATGAGTTCCAGTTGGTAGAGCCAGAGAGAGACCTGTATTGTGGATCACCTGAGAGCCAGGTGTGATAGTCACATTACAGGAGGCGTAGACTGGGATTTTTTTGGCTTCCCCAACCAAGAGAGGTAGCGCCTTGACCTTCTTACTATGCAGTGTATAGGCAACTGGCAGTTCTCCATCTGTGTACTCTAGATTAATGTAGTGCAGACAGTGTAAGGGCAGGTCAGAAGGGCAGTTGCCATGGTAGAACATGGGTATAGAGTGGCCCAAAATCCCAAAGTTATGGTCTCCATGGTTGGTCACAGTGCCATACTGGACCATGAAGCTAGTCCCAATAAGAATGTTGTAGCTGTTGTTTTCCAGAACTATAGCAGGTGCAGTGACTATTAGCTTCCTAAAGCAAAGAGGGAGGGAAGAATAGATCCTTTTGCTCTAGTGATCAGTTGCCCAGCAGTACCAAACTCTTCATGATAGGCTAAGTCCGGTGCCAGCTTAAGCTTCTTGACCAGCTGCAAGGATATAATGTTCCCAGGAGCACCTTTATCCAGTATGGCCTGGGCGTGAGTTTTGTTCACTACCAGGTTGATATAGGTACAATCATGATATTCCTATCTGATCTTCAAAATCTTTGAGAACTTGTGTACTCTCAGTCTCTTGAACTTCTCCAAGAAGATAACCATGGCAGCTCCTACAGCTGGGCTTGCTTCCTTGAGGGATTCTAGCGGTGCTTAGATGTTTACTGTGCGTAGCAGTTTGGCCAGTTGTTCAGCACTGTCCTCCTCATGAGTGACATCAACGCCTGGTTGAGCCAGTTGTTCAGCATAGGGTAAGGACAATGTTCTCCAAGCTATTTGAGGGATAACCACCTCAGGGCAAAGTGTAGTCCAATGTGTTTGCGTGTTAACAGTGGGGACTTGATGAAGGAGATCCTCTTGAACTCCGTCAGACTCCGCATCCTCATGTATTGGTTAGGAGTTGAAGTCAATCAGAGAGGGTTCATCCTTAGGGTTGGTCCCAGAGGATGGCAAGGCAGCAGGTCTCTGATCTGGTTTGTTGAGGGAAGTGATATTGGGGAGATGAGGGTGTCAATTTTACAAAGGCAGCCAAGGATTTCTCCTTGTCCTGGCTGCTTAGTAGTTTTTTGACTGGTCCTCACTGTTCTCCTCAATATCAGGGTTCTTGGCATAGTCCTCCTCAGTGTCCTCCATGCCTACATGGTGGACCTATTGGTGGGGGTTCTTACATTCCCAAGAGAAATGTCTAGCCATACCACATTTGAAGCAAATACAGGGAGTGTTGTTGGCTGGAGCAGACCCAACCTTGTCAGAAGGCTTGGGCATCTCTACAGCCATGTGGGGTCTATACTCAGCTTGCTGGCGGGGGCAGCCTTCAGGGAGAGGGACTTTAAACTCCTCCTTTAGGTGCTTAGGAGGCAAATCAGGTCTGGCACAGTGCAAGCGTTGTAGATATCCAACTTAAGAGCCAGAGATAGCTCCCAGTTGACCTGTATAGCACTGAGAAGTGCTGACTGCACGTCAATAAACTGCACAGTGCTCATTAATGATAGAGTTTGAGCTTCAAGGTAGAGCATAAAAGTGAAATCTTCTAGAGTCATCCCCACCTTTAGCTTGGTGTTAGTGAAGTCCATCTTGCGACCAAGGAGGGCCTCCTGACTACCAAAATCTTCTGTCAGGGCCCTGGAAACGTTGGCAAAAGTCCAGCCATTCTCAGGGAGAGCGGCAAGATGATGGTTTGAGTCTTGGCATCCAGACAGGTGATGATCATGAAATCCCTCATGGCGTTATCAGCGCCATACATGGAGTTCTGGTATAGGCGTAAGAACATGGCCACATTACTATTGCGTTCAAACTTGGGTAGATTAACAGTCTTAAAGTTGCTGGAGCTATGTTGGAGGGGAGCAGGAGTAATCCCTACTAGGGAGAGGGTGAGACGGGAACAGCTGAGGGTAGAGGCAGCAAACCTAGCCTCAGAGGCACGCCAACAATTTTCCTTTTGTTGCGCCTCATGTTCACTTTCTCTGTCCTAAGAATCCCCAGAAGCTTCAGGGGTGACCAAGACATCATCCTCAGACTCCAATACTAGCTCTAATACTTGTACAGTGTTGGGTGCCAGCCAAGGGTGGCCATCATTGCTTCCGTAGTTATGATAGAACTCAGGGCTGGAGGACCTTTGTGGACTGTGAAGACTCTTGTAGTGGAGGAGCATAGCCTGTAAGTTGACGGCCATAATCTTACTGTCCATTCTATCCAATTGGCTCTGGAAAGCATCTAGAAGCAGTTGCTGCTCATCCAGTTCATCTTGATAGACCTTGTTCTCTTGGCAGGTGATATCCAAGTTGTCTTCCAGGGAAGTAATGCGCTTCTCATGGGTAGCCAGCTCAGCTTAAAGCAAAGCTATCACCTCCTTGTCCTTCCTGGTTTGGGTCTGGCTATCTTCTCTGTCATGCAATTTTTGAAGTTTGAGACAATCCTGAAGCTCTGACACAGTGTGGTAGCCATCAAACAGAAAAACAAGATCAGCACTTTGTTGGACCAGTTTTGCCTGCATCTTCTTGTAGTGATCAAAGAGCTCAAGGCAGTGACGGCCAAGAAGGTGACTGGAGGGGGAGTTGTCCATAGCAGCAGGTGTGGGGTTAAATGATGGGTTAGTTGTAAGGCAGCGGCTCAAAACTTCCACCTCATGAGTCAAGCTTTGAACTATGGGGCCAGTCTCAAGCATGTGGTTTTTAACCACACTAATCCAATTGGCATCTACAATCTGATGAATGAGGGCTTTTACCACATGCTTTGGTACTAGCTTGGCTATTACCCTCTCAATGACATCCACCCAGTGTAGCATGGTATTCTGGGCATTGTTAACTTTGGTAAGGTACTGGTTAACACTGGTGAAAATGTTGCCAAGCTCAGAGGAAAGGACCTGGAGGAATTTCTGTTGGTTGGATACCAGTATCCCTTGGTCATGCACTAGGCTTTGGATGCAACCCAGGTGCATTTGGTTGTGGCATACAGCAAGATGAGTGAACTGTTGTAAATAGTCCTTGATATGTTCAACGGTGCAAAGGTCACAACAGAGCTGGTCAGGGTTGACCTGGGAGAGGTTCTGGAAACAAACAAAGGAGTTTTCAGCAGAAGGTTGCTGAATAGCCAGATGCTCAGAGAAAGCACCATTTCCAGCAGCACCAGAGTCCATGGCATGGATGGCACTATGGATGGCGTCCTCAGAAGGAGAGGAGTTAGCACCCATTTCCAAGGGGTCAGGGTCTTGCAAGATCAGTGGTTGAACAAAAACAATTTCTTGGGGATGTTGGTGTTCTGGCATGAAAGTGACTGAGGGGGAGCAGGCCATAAGGAGCACCTGCTCTTTCCCCAGCATGGACATTGGAAGCAGTGAAGGCCAGTGCATGATAATAGGGGGAAGCAGTGGCAGAAGGTTCAGCCAGGGGCATTCCTCCCTCCTCATTGAAAAAACCGCAGGGTGGGGGCTGTTGGTGTGAAAAGACATTAGTGCCAATGTTGTATTTGTGGCAGTATAGGGTGCTATTTTCTATAAACAGTTAGTCAGGATTCTACTTCTTAATACTATACGTGTAGATGATATAGTGACAGCCTTTGATAGGACAGAAGAATCTAAGGATATAATGACAAAAACCGGTATTTATTATGATAGTGCTGCAGTTATATAGTAGGAGGTGGGGGAAATTCCATTAGGAGAATAGTGGCACAGAGAGAAAGACTTTCCTAAAAGAGGAGAGTGGAGAGGTACAGTAGAAAGAGCCATGCAAGAGAACAACTTATTTCATGCACCTTGCCTAATGGAGGCATGTGGCAATATCTATGTTGTCCTATTTATAACCTCAGAAGTAAAGCCTGCACCTGATGTACATTCAAAAGGTGCTTCAAAACCCGTTTTTAAGGCTTTTTAATATAATCAACCCTGTTAAAACCAGGGTGAGATAGAGCAATTTCTTGATTGTTTTGTCACTCAATCCCTAAGTGGGCATCTTATTGTCTAATGCATTTAAATCTGCAACAAGTAATATCCCCCTTCATCTGGACCAACTATTCTTCACCTGTTTCACAATTCTTTTAGCAATTCTGAACCTAAAGACTCTGACTGCAATTAATCAGATTGTTATGGCTACTTTGTGTTGGCTGTCCCAGAAACTGTGTCAGTCAATTACAAGCTTTGGTCAGGAAAGACCACAACTTTGACTTGATCACCTTTGACTGAAGCCAAGGCCATGGTGGCTTGCCCTTATCTGGCCCAGACACATCAATCTCCCGTTCTGGTAGACTCTTCTGAAGAAGCTGTTGCGCTAGCTGTAGCTCTCTTCCAGAATGTGGCAGCATCTCTCCTGTTGCAGACTGTTTATAAATAAATTCCTGCCTTAATATGTATGTTAGCCAAATGGGAGAAAGAGCTAGAAGAAGCACAGGACATGTTGGCTGTCTTGCCCCCTTTGGGAAAGATACTACCCATGTGAAAGTGTCAATTCAAAAGGTTAAAATCAAGTCAATTCTTGACACAGGTTTCCCAGTCAATGTGGTACTGTAAATTCAGAACCTGAGGTAAAAATGCGGGATTGTCAAATCCTTGGTCCAAATTTTGGATCACTTTTGCAGGATAGCCTTTTTTAATTAAATTGATTTTTTTGAGTATTTATTTGAATTTTTAAGATGTGGGAACTCATAGACCCTTGCAAAGCTCAAGTCAAACTGCATATTTCCAATGGACAAAATGAATTAACTGGAATCAGATTTGAAGCATTCAAATCCTTCAACCATTTTTATTAAGTTTACTATGTTTTTTGGAATTGCAGGATTGTCAAATCCAAGAACTAAATTTCAAATCACTTTTGAATGCCACTAGTAAACTCAAATAATAATTGCAGAAACTGAAATCCAAATTTAATGTACAGTAAGCACACTAGGAAACACCAAGCCAAATCAAGAAGCTCCACTTTGGATAAAATCAAATGAAAAATACAATCTCAACAGCCATGTTTAGACATGAAATTAAGTGAAATGAAAAATTGTCTAAACTGGAAATGATGCAATATTCTGCACTTTAAATCACTAATATAGCAACCATAAAACCATATAATGCTATATGAGCTACCCTCCTGATGACGCAGAAATTATTTAAAAGTTTTTTGGCCCCCAGCGTAGCCAGGGGCCATAAAACTTATTTTCAAGGAAGAAAGGAGGGGGGAAAGATAAACCATTAGTTTACTAACTATGTATTCATGTATTGCTACTAAGGATACTTGATTACAGTAGATTTCAGAAGACGCTAATAATAAAGTAGAATTATATATTACAATCTATATTATCACATTGTCTTTCCTTTGGTGTGCTGATAATGTGCTTGCAATTAATTGGAAAGCTTCACCTCCAGTTGACTTGGCAATAGGAAATCAAGCTGTCCAATTAATTGCAAGCACATTATTAGCACACCAAAGGAAAGACAATGTGATAAGATAGATTGTAATATATAATTCTACTTTATTATTAGTGTTTTTTAAAATCTACTGTAATCAAACATCTAAATTTTAGCCGTCCTAAATTGGAATAGGGTGATTCTTGAGAATATCTATGATTCCTAAAAGAATCAGCACAAATTCACTCTAGATCCTTTAACATCATTTTTGAGACACCCATAAATTATATTTATTTCAAATTTACCGCAATTATGATTTGAAACTTGGTTCTTGGATTTGACAATCCTGCAATTTCAGATTTGTTAATTTTTACATGATGTCCATAATTCAATTGAAATACAGGAAATCTCAAATTTTACATAAGAATCCTGCATTTCTGATTCATGTATCCTGCATTTGTTTGCTGAGTTTTGTCTTTTGTTAGTTGAGTTATCTGCTCAAGAGATTCAAAATTTGCCAATTTAAATAAACCAAAAAAATCAAAGTAAATGGTTGATTTTATTAAATATTTTATTTTTCACTCAGCTGAGTTGCCCGCAAAAGTGATTTGAAATTCAGACCAAGGATTTGACAATCCTGCATTTTTACGTTCAGGTTCTGAATTTACAGTATCATCCAAGTTAATGAAGAAGCTTAAGCTGGCTCCTGACCTCAATTGCACTCAATCATATGGTACTGCTGGCATGGATCAGACTTGAGCTAAGGTGCCTACTCTGCCCTGCCCATGAGGCTTGGAAAACTCTAAAATTTTGTCCCCTGCTGTTGTCCTAGAGAACATAAGCTATGATCTCCTGGTTGGTAAACAATTCCTCCAAGAATATAATGGAATTGTAAACCTTTAATATGGATACCTATTGCTCTTAGGATACAAGGTCCCTTTGATTTTTGAAAAAACTCTGCATCTCCCAAGCAAACGCCTTAAGACTTGTGTGCTCAAGTATCCCATGGGTATCTTCTTGCTCAAGTACAGGGCTCATTCCTCCAATATGTTTTCCCCTCTGTCATGGCCCACCATGACATAGTAGCTTTGAAAAGTTGCGTTTTAAAAGCTTAGATCAATAAAGCTACTTCTTGTTGTCAGAAAGCTACCTTGATGAACTCCCTAGGCACCCTAGATCAAAAGTTATGGCAATTTACTGTAAATTCAGAACCTGAACGTAAAAATGCAGGATTGTCAAATCCTTGGTCCAAATTTTGAATCACTTTTGCGGGCAACTCAGCTGAGTGAAAAATAAAATATTTAATAAAATCAACCATTTATTTTGATTTTTTTGGTTTATTTAAATTGGCAAATTTTAAATCTCTTGAGCAGATAACTCAACTAACAAAAGATAAAACTCAGCAAACAAATGCGGGATACATGAATCAGAAATGCAGGATTCTAATGTACAATTTAAGATTTCCTGTATTTCAATTGAATCATGGACATCATGTAAAAATTAAAAAATCTGAAATTACGGGATTGTCAAATCCAAGTGTTTCAACCAAGTTTCTAGACTTGCCCACTAACTTATCTTATGATACACAGGGGGCATATGATGAGTTTCCCCTTGACGTATCTAACATTATGGATTAATCTGATGGCAGTATCAAATGGGGGTACTTCATCCTAATTAGGAGTGTTGCCAATTTGACCTGCTGATCCCCGCACAAGTTATTCCTCTGCTTTGAACCCTACATGGAACTCCCCATTATGCCACCCTCTTGTGTCCTTGTGGCTTTCCCAATATAATATTTTAATCACAATATTCTACAATAAACAATAAATAATTCTTATTATTCTGTTCTTTCCTATTGGACTGTTGTCTTCCCCAATTCCAAGTACTAACTCTCATTGGTTCAGTTGCAACAGTGGTAGAAGAAGTAGGTTCACAACCTATTTTAAAAAAAAAACCCCAAGAAAGGACAGAGTACAGGCCGCATGGCTACTCCACAACACAAGACATTCCTTCCAATCCCCAAGGGGGACATTCCTGAGAGTTATGTCATCTACCAAGATCAGCTAGTCCTCACCAGTGTATACAATTGGCTCCGCCTCAAGCAGTGTGACGCTAGCCTCATCCTGCCACAGTTGGACCTGTCCCAACGTATGCTCATCCTCTAACTAGAGTCCTTCACTGGCAGTGTCAACAGAGTCAAAATTGTCAGTTGGCTCCAGTCCACCAAAACACGCCTTCTTATCTGTCAGGTCCCGGAGTCCATGTGGATTGCCACTGCATCTGGCCGCCTTACAGGGCCCGCCGCTATGTGGTTCACCAACTGGGCCAGCCAGGAGTTTGACGTTACCTGGGCAACATTTCAAGACACCGCCTTGTCCTGATATAGTGAAACTTTCTCTCCCATTGTCCTGGGGACTCCCCTCTTAGCCATCAAGCAGACTGGTTCCGTCCCCGAGTATCTTGCTGCATGGCAACAAGCCCTTGCTGCCGCCCCCAAAGCAGTGACCAACGGGAATGCCATGTTGCTCACCCTCATTGCTAATGGATTAAAACCCCATATTTGCAAGTGGGTTCCCGTCAGCCACCTCACCTCTATTGACAACTGCTATAAGGCCATTGTAGAGGCCAATAACCAGGCTTCGATGGGTTTCTGCCGCACCAACAATGCTCCACCCTAACCACGTCCTGCACCTAACAATGGCCAAGGTCAAGTGGGCTGTTGCCAACCTCGTCAACAGGAGGGTGCAACTTAATGCCCCCGCAAGGGGGGAGCTCCAGCTAGCGCTAATTGAGGACCAGGGAAAAGCCTGGGGGTTGTAGCAACAAGAGGCCTTACAACCCCAACCAACCCGTCCTCTCAGCCCTTGCCCGCAAAGAACTCCCGCGACTACAATCTTCACGAGGTTGAAACTCTGGACGTCTTTCAGGTCCATAGCAATGACCCTGTGTTGCAAGCTGCCCACTCCATAAATAAAGTAACATGCTTGTCCTATCCCTTCTGTTTCTGTGGTAACACCCACAAGCTACTGGTAGATACCAGGGCCAATTACACCATGGTAGATCAAGCGTTATTTGACTCCCAGCAATTAGATTGAGTACCCAGCAGATTCAAAGCAGTACGTGTAGCTGACTCCCACAGAGTTGCCATCACCCACAAGACAGTGCCCTTCTCCAAAAGGATGGGGAACGTCCAGGTTAAGCTCTCTGGATCAATCATGGCAGGCCTCAGCCACAACGTAATTGCTGGCCTCAATTGGCTCTGGCATAACTGTCCCTACATTGACTGGGATACCTCTGTCATCACCCTCAATAGAAACAGGGTGGGGTTCCAGATCTACCTCATGGAAATGAACAAGCTACTACATGACACTGTGTTCATCAGAATGACAGAAACAGGCTCATACAATTTCAAGGGGGGAACTAGACTTTAACCAATGCTCAGTCAAAGTTATCCGTGCAGAACCACCTGCAGTCCCTCCCTTGTCATCACCACCACCACCAGTGCTAGCTGCACTCCTCAAGAAGTACAAGGACGTATTCAGTGAAACACTCAAACAACTACCTCCACCCTGGGAGATCCAGCACGCTGTACAACTTTAAGGATTGTTACCTAAAGCACAACCATTATACCATCTCACACCAAAGAAAGATGAAACCTTCCGCCAGCACCTTGTGGACGAGCTTGATAAGGGCTTCATTTGCCCCTTGCTCTCTCCATACGGGGTGGCGGTCTTCTTTGTAGCCAAGAAAGACGGGTCCCTTTGCCTGGTCACAGACTACCGCGCCCTAAATGAGGTGACAGTTAAAAATACATACCCCCTGCTGCTGATTGACAACCTGTTTGATACACTTGCAGGCGCAAAGGTCTTTAGCAAGATTGATCTCACTGCAGGGTACAACCAGGTCCGCATTACACTAGGGGATGAGGCAAAAACTGCCTTCTGCACACGCTACAGGTTGTTTGAGTGTTGTGTCATGAACTTCAGAATGACCAACACTCCCCCCACCTTTGCCATGTTGATGAACAAAGCCTTTGAGGAATTGATTGGAAAGTGTCTGGTGGTGTAACTTGACAACATTATTGTCTTCAGTCAAGATCAAACCATGCACCTCTAACACCTCCGAGCTGTCCTTGACACTCTTCGGAAAAATCAGCTAAAAGCTAAACCCTCCATATGTGAGTTTTTCAAGTTAGAGTTGTTATTCCTTGGGCACACCATCTCTGCCGAAGGGATAAAGCCCAACCCTGCCAAAATCAAGGCAATCACTAGCATGCCGCCCCCCACTGATGTGGGCCAGGTGCAGACATTCTTAGTCATGGTTGCCTATGTACGCAAATTCATCTCCAATTGCAGGGAACTAATTGCACCTCTCACTGAGCTCATCAATACCAAACAGTGCTTCCATTGGACCCCTGCCAGAGATCAAGCCTTTGAGACGTTGTAGGAAAGGCTCACAACAGCACCAGTACTGCAGTTTCCCAACCAAAACCAACAGTAAAAACTTGAGACTGACACCTCTGACAGGGCCATAGGGGGTGTGCTAAGGGTAGAAACTGACAATGGTGTCTTCCTCCCTGTAGCATATGAGTCCAGGAAGCTCACTGACTCGGAACAATGTTATCCCATCCATGAAAAAGAGCTGGCAGCCATTGTACACTGTGTTGGGAAGTGGCGCTGCTACTTGGAAGGTGCAACCTTATCACCCCGCGTTCTGACGGACCACAAGTCACTCCAATACTTCAACACGCAGTCTCATTTGACACACCACCAGGCAGGATGGGTTGAGCGTCTATCCCCCTATTAGTTACGCATCAAATATAAGCCTGGGAAAGAACTCGTCACAGCCAACGCCCTTTCACAACTCTATGAAGCGTCCTTCACTGGGGACAACTGTTTGAACCCAGATTGGCCCATGCTCTACCTGCGCCCTGAGGCAACCCGTTACAAGGGCCTTAATTTGGTCACCATCTTCAAGCTGAAGGACAACAAAAGTCAGTTCACCATTGATGCTTGTAACGAGTGCCGCTGGGCAGAGACAGTCAAGAAGACACCTTAAATTCCCACCACACAACAAGGGGACACCATCTTGCACTACCACCAAACCTTGGGTCAAATCAGAGGGCGTAACCTCTTCAAGATTATGAAACAAAAGGTTTGGTGGCCGCGCATGCGTCAAGACATCTTGGACCTCCTAAAGATGTATGTGTTGTGTGAAAAGAATACGTCCAAACCTGCACCTCCCAAGTCTGTCCTACCCATCAAGGCTATGGAACCCTTCAAACAGTGGGCTCTTGACATTGTGGGACCGCTTCCCAAAGACAGACTGGGTAAGAAGTATATTATCACCGCTATCAACTACTTCACTTGTTGGCCAGTGGCCTGGGCAACAACCAACCACACCGCTACCACTGTTACCCACTTTATTGGCAAGGAGATTGTGGCTTGCTTTGGGCAACCCAAGCGTCTCATCACAGATGGCAGGCCTGAACTTGTTGGACACATTGTGAAGGCATACTGCGTCAAGAGCACACTCCAGCATATAGTCACAACCCCCTACCATCTGCAAGCCAACGGACACGTGGAACAGTTAAATGACTCCCTGGTTCAACTGATTGACAAGCTCTCACAAGAGCACCCTAACACTGTGTGGACTGAACATCTTCCCACCACCCTACTGATCTTGCAAGCAAGAATCAACAGGGGCACTGGGTTCAGTCCTAGCACCCTGGCCTTTAAACACCTGAAAGTCTGACAGGGGTTGAACAGGGGAAACTACGGTCCAAGGTTCCCAACAAGCCCCCCTAGTGACAACTCCCTCCCTAGACCAATGGTGTGCCAAAGCCCGAGAGATTGAGCACAAGCGGATTGCAGGAGGGACAAAACACCTCAAAGCTAGATACGCCACTGGTGACCCTGTCTACACCCTCAATCCCAATTCTGCCAAATTAGATCCCAACCACCTAGGGCCCTTCAAGATAGCTGCCGTCTATGACAACCACACCTACCAACTTGAGGATGCCCAGGGGAACACTAAGAAACTTCACCATGATTGCCTGCGCCCCTGCTGTGCCATTCCCACACAAAGATTGTTTGTGTGGATCTTCCCAGACCTTCTGCAGACTCCAGTTCTGGTGTCTGACAACAAGCAGGGGGCAAGGGGGGGTGTTGCAACCAAGCTTCTAGACTTGCCTGCTAACGTATCTTACGGTACACAGGGGGCGCTTGATGAGTTGCCCCTTGACATATCTAACATTATGGATTAATCTGATGGCAGTATCAAATGGCAGTTACTTCATCCTAATTAGAAGCGTTGCCTATTTGACCTGCTGATCCCTGCACAAGTTACTCCTTGGCTTCAAACCCTACATGGAACTCCCCACTATGCCACTCCCTTGTGGCCTTGTGGCTTTCCCCATATAGTATAATAATCACAATATTCTACAATAAACGATACCTTATTCTTATTATTCTGTCCTTTCCTATTGGACTGTTGTCTTCCCCAATTCCAAGTACTGAACTCTCATTGGTTCAGTTGCAACACAAATTCACCCATATGAATGTCTGCGTGGCTGGCAGGTTAGACCGAGGCCTGGTGCTGGTGTTGCTGTATGGCCTCAAGGGCAGTGGAGCTACCCTCCATCTGGTGGCTCAAGAAAACCTGGTGCTTGAAATTTGAGCCATCCCAGGAGCCGAGTAATCCACCAAGGATGTGGCTGTACTTGTAGCCATCAGTGAAATCTGGATTTGTCTGATAATAGACAGAACCCTTGGCTTAAACAGCCAGAAACTCACCAATGAATGTCCATTTCTTGACCTTCTTCCTTCCTTTTGAGTGGTGGCTCTTCCTTGCTTGCCAAAATCATCAAAAGCTATTGATAGCATGTAGTAGGAAATGAACATGACGTCATCTGATAGACTAGTCAAGTATTGAACCAGGGTGGATTTGATGGCAGGATCATCTGAGGAATCCTGAGCCCATCTCATTGGTTGCCGGCAACATTGGTCAGCACACGGACTTACGCCACCTTCCCATACATCCAGAGCTGCACCATGCACTCAGACACCCAAATGCCATGATGTGCAAGTTGCTTCCGGACCTGGGTCAAGGGAAGCTTGGGGTCCCACTGGAGGAGGTCAAGCATGATTGGGTAGGCCTCTGTGATTTGGGACTCTGGGGCCTTCTTGGGATTTTTGGCTGTCCCAATCAGATTCACCTTATTCATTAAGTTATTAAATTTCTGCATTATTGTGGCTTGGGTGATTTGCAATTGGGTTGCAATCTGATCCCAGGACAGTCCCTGCATGTTCAGGGCCACAATTTCCTGGAGAATTTGGGCAGTAATGATTCTGCGTTTGGGGCGCTGGGCCAGGGGAGCTGAAGCCTGATTGGCTGTAGGGGGGCAGGTTGGCTGGTGGCAGGAAGTTGTTCCAACACAGGGTTACCATTCTTATTGATTGGTTGGCAGGCAGCTTGTGTGGGGGTGGGTACAGGATCCAGGGCAGAGCTAGACACTACATGACTACTGAACAAGTCAAATCCATAGGGTTCAGGGGTCAGGTATAGGTTGGCTTCCTTGTTACCTGCCTCAAAGGCTTGAGTGTAAACGGGTGCATCCACATTCTGAGCCTCTACTCCATTGAAACTGGCTTGGCTGCTGGTGCTGTCAAAGATATTGCTGTTAAAAACCATTGTAAAAAACCTAGGATAAAATCACTAAAAGTAGAAGTTTAAAATTTTATGATTTATTTTTATTGTAATCAGCATTCTGTATTTAGAAGGTTCTCAAAACCATTTTACACAAATAAGAATCCATTAAAATGAATAAAATGCCACTGTTCCTAAATTAGATAGCTGTTGATTGGCTATTATACTGTTATATTTCTATTTTAAGCTGCTCACACTACACATCTTGTGTGACTTCATTCTGTTTCATGCTTGTTGAATCTTGCTTCTAGATTGCCCAAATTTTGTTTCATTTTAGTCCTTCTGTTGGTGCCTCATATGAATCCCTGATTGGATTATAATATACTCTGGAATAGCATCCATCCATCTCACTTGTTGTGTCAGTTCATTTCATTTGTGGTTTGAACTACACTGCTTGATGTTTGATATAATTTTGTATAAAGGGCTAATAAAATCTTGTTTTTGGTTTGAAAGTTCATTTATTAACCAAAAATATTTAAATTAATTGAATCCTGAATTGTGCGCAACTTTTATTTTGTTCAAATCTGAAATCATTTTGTTTAAATCTGTAGTATTTTTGGTTGTTGTCATTGCTTTTAAAACCACTGAAAGTATTTTCTTCATAGAAAAAGAGGCCTTAGGTTTAACAGTGTCCCTGGCTTTTTTATTGGGTTTTTTATTGGGTTTTTTATTAGGTTGGGGTTTCTTTTATTTATCCTATAAAAAAAAGAGGTTAGAGAAATAAGGCAACTGTGGTAAAATCAACTCCCTGGTGCTTGACACTATATTAAAGTGAGAATTCAGCTTTTTCCTGATCAACAACTGGAAATAAACACTTTTTAATTAACAGATCTTGATGTTCTGAAAACTTTTAATATAAAAATTAAGCTATACAACTATGGTATACTAGAGTGACCCCAGAGATTCCAATAATGCAATAAAAATGTATCTTAATTAAGGAGAATAAGGAGAAATAAGCAATTATTTCTTATTTTACTATGTAATATACACTCTTTTCTATAAAAATATTTTTATTACCATATAAATTAAAATTCCAATGAAACGAAAATAAACAAAAAATACAACAATAGAAGTTATGCAAAATATGAAGAAATATTAAAACTAATTTGATAAAGTTCATATAAGTATAAATGTGAATATTGTCAAAACAGCAGGCTCAACCCGCCAGCAAGGTTCTGAGTAAGAGGGGTTGTGACCTGCAATCCAATTATCCAGTTACTCAAAGCCAGACTAGGAATTCAACTCAAATTTCCAAATCCAGCAATATGAACAAATGATGATCCTTTATGATGGATACCTTGTTTTGGCGCTTGACTCATTACCAGGATCAAGCCACCCCCTTCACCATCCCACTGTGTGATCTACACAATTATGCTCCTGTTATCCATGACTCACATTAACTATATAATTTTTATCTCTCAATAAAGAACATTATCTAGTTTCTAAATATTCTTCCCCTTGTAAATCTGCTAAAACAGCACAGTTACTACAATAGCTTTTGTTTTATTAGGAAATTAACAAGAATTAAGATATTTCATTCACGTTCAACTATAACTATTCATCTTAAACTTACCATATATACATAAAAAATCAGTACTATCTAAATAAATAAAAATTTGAAAAATTAAAACTAAAAACAAATTGATTGAAACTAAAAAGTAAAAATTAAAGTCAAAAAGGTTAAAAGTTAAAACCATATGAGCAAGCAAGCAAGTTTACTCTTCACCCTTCTTCCCTTTTTCATTTTAGCACCTTTCAGGAGGGAAGTGGCAATAAGCTCAAACTGCTGTTTAAGCTCAGAGGCCTTGTATTTGTGCTTAGCTGCACCCTGGATGGCCTTGGTGAAGAGAGTGGAGAAGATTGTAGGCTTGGTGGGGGGACACAGTTGGCCAAGTCACACAGCTTGGGGATGGTTTTACCCTGCTTGTGCAGCAGAAGGGAGAAGAACTTGTTAAAATTTGGGTGAAGCCCAAAGTTAGCCTTGAGATGCTTGTGATAAGCCTCTAGTGCCAAAGTGGTCTTGAGCTCACCATTCACTGCCACCTGGTACACATTCCAACTGACCTTGGCTCTGGCCTTGCCTTGCCTCTGTGTGATAACCTTCCCAATCCACTGGGGCTCAAAGTACTCAAGGAAAGGCTTGAGCTCTGGATGCTTTGATATGTAAGGATCCTTTGAGAGAATCTAAAACCCCTGCACAGTGTGCTCTGGCTTTAAAAAATTCAAGGCACTGAATTGTGCCAGCACAAATATGTAGGTGTCCAAAGTGTCCTTACGGCTCAACCTACTAAGCTTGGCGTGGGCCTGCACATTGCAAGCAACTTTCTTGGCGGAAGTGGAAGTGACATCCCTTCACCTCCCTGCTAAACAGCTGCTCAAATTTATTGAACTGAGCAGGCTTGAAGTCCATTATGCACATGTGAGGTCCTAGAGCTCTGAGCCTTATCTTTTCCTCCAAGTCCAGGGTGGCCTGGTCCTTGTCAGCGGCAGGAGGTTTGGCATGGATGTGGGGAGGGGTCTACTTGGCATTGTCATCAAGGGGAAGGAGAGAAAGCTCTTGGAAGAGGATTGAGAAATTACAGGTGTAGATGGCCTTGGGGGCCTCAGGGAGAAGAAAGAACACAAGTGGAATCACCTGGATGTCAATCTGGGCATGAATCATCCAGAGCTGTTTGAACATCTGGGGGTAAGTGGCAAAGGTACCATCAACTAGCCAGGTTGAAGCCCTTTTCAACTCCAGCAGGTTCTGCTGAGTTTCATAGCAGATTATGCGGTCTTTAATGCTGGGCCCATTTTCATGAAGAAAGAAGCACTCCCCACTTGGAAGCAGCTTGGGCTCGTGGGTGAGCACAAGCTCTGATAAGATATCCAAGGCATTGGGGAAGGGGGATTAGCGACAATCCGCTTATTGCTGATGAATTTGACCAACTGCTCCTGTGTTGGTACCAACTTAAGATTGTTGGGTTTAAATGCTGCAGGGCCTTTATGGCCATATCAGATGCCCGGAGGTGAGAGGAGATGGGGATTACTTGAACAAGGTACCACTTCAGGATTTGAGTTATTAGATGATTGGGGGCTCACAAGTGTGCTCCCCCTTCTTGGCAGTTAACTGCTCTCAGCCCTCAGTGTTCAGCCAGGCCCCACAAGTATTATCTTCACAGACAAAGTGCTTGCTTTTATTGTGCCACTTTTGGTTGTTGCAATTGAATATGTAGTTTTTAGCAACGTAACCAGGACCGCCCTTTACAGACATAATTTGAAGTACCAGGGGAAGCACTTAGGAACTTTGAACTCTCTGTCCACATTAAAAATGTTGTGGATGGCCAGTGGATCCCAATCCACGTGTCCAGAAGCTATGAACTTCTTGGAGTACTCCTCAGGCTCATCTTGGGGGTCAGATGAGAGAGGGGGAAGAGCCATCAGGAGGGGGAGGGGAAGGGTTCTTTGAGGCCTGCTTAGATTCCTCCTTTTTATTACCAGAAGAAGAGGTGGGCTCCTTGGTAGCCTTTTCTTCTTAGTATGGCACTCCTTAGTGGGCTTGGAGTTGGCCAGTGACTTGTAAAATGAGTTATAAGTGAGAGTGACATCACTTTTATTTGAGGACTTGGGGAAAGTTGAAGATGAGGGTGGAGGGGGGAGGAGTGGGAGAAGATGGAGTTGGAGTTGGAGACTTTGCCTTTTCAGGCTTCTTGACATGCTTGGGGGTGAAGGCAGTTTCTTTTGAGCCCTTGTAAACTTGCCAATTGGTAGGCTTGTTGGATTTAGATGATCTTGGCTAAAGAAAAGTTTAGTTTTGTAAATAAAACAAATGAAAAATATAAAAACACAAAGAGGTAAAACAAAGCAAAGTTTGAGTAAAAAGTATACAAACAAAGTTTTATTTATCAAGAAAAACATAACAAAGTAAATAGAAGCAAAATAGAAACTCAAAGTATAGATATAAAGGTTAAAACATATAAAATAAGTGATTTTATGATGAACTAGCAAAGATGCTAGGTTTAGCATAACATCTTAATGCTAAATCAATGTAAAAGTATAATTAAAAATAAAAAAGTATATAAAAGTTATATGGAGAGTAGTAGGAAGAGTAGTAGATCATAATTGCAAAAAAATTTCATGTGTAATTTTTTATTGAAAGTTGAAAATTCAAAACATAGTAAAGTGTCAGATTGGCACTACCAATCAGCTGGGAAAAGCTGAATTCTCACTATCAAGTATGCCAGAGTTGAGAAGAAAAATCAAATTTACTATGTTTTTTACATATAAATCTTGCTTAAATTTAAAACTGGCTCAAAAGTTAACCCAAAAGCAAGGCAGTTTCATATGCTCAAAAATAAAAAATACAGCATAAGTTAAAAAGTTAAATGAGTAAGAAGGTGTTTATTAGTGATTAAGTTATGCTGTGATGAGCTAGGAGTAATTATTTACCATGGTGTTGGTTAAAACGTTAAGAAGCTCTCTGTACTAATCCCCAAGTTAAAGTGTCAAGTGGATGGGTGTTGAGTGGCGCTCATAGTGCAACACTTATTGATTTAGGCTTAGTTCTGAGCCTTTGATTAGTTAAATCCAAAACCAATTGGGTGTCAAGTGTATAGAGTCAAACAAAAAAGATGTTGAGTTTCAGTTTTTTTATTAATTACATACTGTAAATTCAGAACCTGAACGTAAAAATGCGGGATTGTCAAATACTTGGTCCAAATTTTGAATCACTTTTGCGGGCAACTCAGCTGAGTGAAAAATAAAATATTTAATAAAATCAACCATTTACTTTGATTTTTTTTGGTTTATTTAAATTGGCAAATTTTGAATCTCTTGAGTAGATAACTCAACTAACAAAAGACAAAACTCATCAAACAAATGCGGGATACATGAATCAGAAATGCGGGATTCTAATGTACGATTTGAGATTTCCTGTATTTCAATCAAATCATGGACATCATGTAAAAATTAACAAATCTGAAATTGCGGGATTGTCAAATCCAAGAACCAAATTTCAAATCATAATTGCAAGGAATTTGAAATAAATATAATTTATTGGTGTCTTAAAAAGGATGCTAAAGGATATAGAGTGGATTTTTGCTAATTCTTTTAGGAATCATAGGTATTCTCAAAAATCACCCTATTCCATTTTAGGACGGCTAAAATTTAGATGCTTGATTACAGTAGATTTCAGAAGACGCTAATAATAAAGTAGAATTATATATTACAATCTATATTATCACATTGTCTTTCCTTTGGTGTGCTAATAATGTGCTTGCAATTAATTGGACAGCTTGATTTCCTATTGCCAAGTCAACTGGAGGTGAAGCTGTCCAATTAATTGCAAGCACATTATCAGCACACCAAAGGAAAGACAATGTGATAATATAGATTGTAATATATAATTCTACTTTATTATTAGCGTCTTCTGAAATCTACTGTAATCAAGTATCCTTAGTAGCAATACATGAATACATAGTTAGTAAACTAATGGTTTATCTTCCCCCCTTCTTTCTTCCTTGAAAATAAGTTTTATGGCCCCTGGCTACGCCAGAGGCCAAAAAACTTTTAAAAAAATTCTGCGTCATCAGGAGAGTAGCTCATAAATCATTATATGGTTTTGTGGTTGCTATATTAGTGATTTAAAGTGCAGAATATTGCATCATTTCCAGTTTAGATAATTTTTCATTTCACTTAATTTCATGTCTAAACATAGGTGTTTAGACTGGATTTTTCATTTGATTTTATCCAGAGTGGAGCTTCTTGTTTTGGGTTAATTTGTCCTAGTTACTTACTGTACATTAAATTTGGATTCCAGTTCCCACAATTAATATCTGAGTTTACTAGTGGCATTCAAAAGCAATTTGAAATTTGGTTCTTGGATTTGACAATCCCGCAATTCCAAAAACATAGTAAACTTAATGAAAATGGTTGATGGATTTGAACACTTAAAATCTGATTCCAGTTAATTCATTTTGTCCTTTGGAAATATGCAGCTCAACTTGAACTTTGCAAAGTGTCTATGAGTTCCCGCATTTTTAAAAATTCAAATAAATACTCAAAAAAATCAATTTAATTTAAAAAAGCTATCCTGCAAAAGTGATTCAAAATTTGGACCAACGATTTGATAATCCCGCATTTTTATGTTCAGGTTCTGAATTTACAGTATGAAATTTCTTAATAAATTGGGGCTTAAATTATGTAGCACCACTTAATCCACAAACCCAGAAATGACATAATGTAAAACAAGTGGGGTATTTGATTAATGTCTATACCATTAAATCCAGTAAAGTGGTTCTTGGGAGCTTAAACAACAACTATGAACACTAATAATGAAAATATAATAGTAAATAACAAATTTTATATAAGCACATAAGTATTTTATTAATGTTGCAACCAAGTTTCTAGACTCGCCCGCTAACGTATCTTATGATACACAGGGGGCGCTTGATGAGTCGCCCCTTGACGTATCTAATGTTATGGATAAATCTGATGGCAGTATTAAATGGCGGGTACTTCATCCTAATTAGGAGTGTTGCCAATTTGACCTGCTGATCCCCGCATGAGTTATTCCTCGGCTTTGAACCCTACATGAAACTCCTCACTATGCCACCCCCTTGTGGCCTTGTGGCTTCCCCATATAGTATATTAATCACAATATTCTACAATAAACAATACCTTATCCTTATTACTCTGTTCTTTCCTATTGTACTGTTCTCTTCCTCAATTCCAAGTACTGAACTCTCATTGGTTCAGTTGCAACAGTGGTAGCACAGGTAGGTTTACAACCTATCTTAAAAACAAAATTCCCCCCAAGAAAGGACGGAGTACAGGCTGCATGGCTACTCCACAATAATAGATGTTCCTTCCAATCCCTGAGAGGGACATTCCCAAAGGTTATGTCATCTATCAAGACCAGCTAGTTCTCACCTGTGTATACAATTGGCTCCGCCTTGGGACGTGCAACGCTAGCATCACCCCACCACAGTTGGACCTGTCTCAATGTATGCTCAACCTCCAACTAGAGTCCTTCACTGGCGGTGTCAACAGAGTCAACATTGTCAGTTGGCTCCAGTCCACCAAAATACGCCTTTTTATCTGTCAGGTCCCGGAGTCCATGTGAGTCGCCACTGCATCTGGCTGCCTTACAGGGCCCGCCGCTGTGTGGTTCACCAACTGGGCCAGCCAGGAGTTTGACGTCACCTGGGCAACATTTCAAGACGCCGCCTTGTCCTGATATAGTGAAACTTTCTCTCCCATTGTCCTGGGGACTCCCCTCTTAGCCATCAAGCAGACTGGTTCCGTTCTCGAGTATCTTGCCGCGTGGCAACAAGCCCTTGCTGCCGCCCCCAAAGCAGTGACCAACAGGAATGCCATGTTGCTCACCCTCATTGCTAATGGATTAAAACCCCATATTTGCAAGTGGGTTCCCGTCAGCCACTTCACCTCTATTGAAAACTGCTATAAGGCCATTGTAGAGGCCAATAACCAGGCTTTGATGGGCTTCCGCCGCACCAACAATGCTCCACCCTAACCACGTCCTGCACCTAACAATGGCCAAGGTCAAGTGGGCCGTTGCCAACCTTGTCAACAGGAGAGTGTAACTTAACGCCCCTGCAAGGGGGAGCTCCAGCTAGCGCTAATTGAGGACCAGGGAAAAGCCTGGGGGTTGTAGCAACAAGAGGCCTTACAACCCCAACCGACCCGTCCTCTCAGCCCTTGCCCGCAAAGAACTCCCGCAACTACAATCTTCACGAGGTTGAAACTCTGGACGTCTTTCAGGTCCATAGCAATGACCCTGTGTTGCAAGCTGCCCACTCCTCAAATAAAGTAACATGCTTGTCCTATCCCTTCTGTTTCTGTGGTAACACCCACAAGCTACTGGTAGATACCGGGGCCAATTACACCATGGTAGATCAAGTGTTTGCTGACTACCAGCAATTAGATCAAGAACCCAGCAGATTCAAAGCAGTACGTGTAGCTGATTCCTGCAGAGTTGCCATCACCCACGAGATGGTGCCCTTCTCTGTAAGGATGGGAAACGTCCAGGTTAAGCTCTCTGGGCCAATTATGGTGGGCCTCAGCCAAGACATAATTGCTGGCCTCAATTGGCTCTGGCATAACTGTCCCTACATTGACTGGGATACCTCTGTCATCACCCTCAATAGAAACAGGGTGGGGTTCCAGATCTACCTCATGGAAATGAACAAGCTACTACATGACACTGTGTTCATCAGAATGACAGAAACAGGCTCATACAATTTCAAGGGGGGAACTAGACTTTAACCAATGCTCAGTCAAAGTTATCCGTGCAGAACCACCTGCAGTGCCTCCCTTGTCATCACCACCACCAGCGCTAGCTGCACTCCTCAAGGAGTACAAGGACGTATTCAGTGAAACACTCAAACAACTACCTCCACCCCGGGAGATCCAGCACGCTGTACAACTTCAAGGATTGTTACCTAAAGCACAACCATTATACCGTCTCACACCAAAGGAAGATGAAACCCTCCGCCAGCACCTTGTGGACGCGCTTGATAAGGGCTTCATTTGCCCCTTGCTCTCTCCATACGGGGTGGCGGTCTTTTTTGTAGCCAAGAAGGACGGGTCCCTTTGCCTGGTCACAGAGTACCGCGCCCTAAATGAGGTGACAGTTAAAAATAAATACCCCCTGCCGCTGATTGATAATCTGTTTGATAAACTTGCAGGCGCAAAGGTCTTTAGCAAGATTGATCTCACTGCAGGGTACAACCAGGTCCGCATTGCACCAGGGGATGAGGCAAAAACTGCCTTCTGCACACGCTACAGGTTGTTTGAGTGTTGTGTCATGAACTTCAGAATGACCAACACTCCCTCCACCTTTGCCATGTTGATGAACAAAGCCTTTGAGGAATTGATTGGAAAGTGTCTGGTGGTGTAACTTGACAACATTATTGTCTTCAGTCAAGATCAAACCACGCACCTCCAACACCTCTGCGCTGTCCTTGACACTCTTCGGAAAAATCAGCTAAAAGCTAAACCCTCCAAATGTGAGTTTCTCAAGTTGGAGTTATCATTCCTTGGGCACACCATCTCTGCCCAAGAGATAAAGCCTGTCCCTGCCAAAATCAAGGCAATCACTAGCATGCTGCCCCCCACTGATTTGGGCCAGGTGTGGACATTCTTAGGCAAGGTTGCCTATGTACGCAAATTTATCCCCAATTGCGGGGAACTAATTGCACCTCTCACTGGGCTCCTCAATATCAAACAACGCTTCCATTGGACCCCCGCCAGAGACTAAGCCTTCAATACATTGAAGCAAAGGCTCACAACAGCACCAGTACTGCAGTTTCCCAACCAAAACCAACAGTACAAACTCGAGACTAACGTCTCTGACAGGGCCATAGGGGGCATGCTAAGGGTAGAAACTGACAATGGTGTCTTCCTCCCCGTAGCATATGACTCCAGGAAGCTCAATGACTTGGAACAATGTTATCCCATCCACAACAAAGAGCTGGCAGCCATTGTACACTGCGTTGAGAAGTGGTGCTGCTACTTGGAAGGTGCAACCTTATCACCCCGCGTTCTGACGGACCACAAGTCACTCCAATACTTCAACACACAGTCTCATTTGACACACCACCAAGAAGTATGGGTTGAGCGTCTATCCCCCTACCAGTTACGCATCAAATATAAGCCTGGGAAAGAACTTGTCACAGCCAACGCTCTTTCACAACTCTATGTAGTGTCCATTACTGGGGACAACAGTTTGGACCCAGATTGGCCCATGCTCTACCTGCTCCCTGAGGCAACCCGCTACAAGGGCCTTAACTCGGTCACCATCTTCAAGCTGAAGGACAACAAAAGTCAGTTCACCACCAATGCTGGTGATGTCTGCTGTCGGGCAGAGACAGGTGAGAAGACGCCTTACATTCCCACCACACAACAAGGTGGCACAATATTGCACTACCACCAAACCTTGCATCACATCAGAGGGTGTAACCTCTTTGAGATTATGAAACAAAAGGTTTGGTGGCCGCGCAGGCGTCAAGACATCTTGGACCTCCTAAAGATGTATGTGTTGTGTGAAAATAATACGTTCAAACCTGCACCTCCCAAGTCTGTCCTACCCATCCTGGCTATGGAACCCTTTGAACAGTGGGCTCTTGACATTGTGGGACCGCTCCCCAAAGACAGACTGGGCAAGAAGTATATTATCACCACTATCAACTACCTCACTTGTTGGCCAGTGGCCTGGGCAACAACCAACCACACTGCCACCACTGTTACCCGCTTTATTGGCAAAGAGATTGTGGCTTGCTTTGGGCGGCCCAAGCGTCTCATCACAGATGGCAGGCCTGAACTTGTTGGACATGTTGTGAAGGCATACTGCGTCAAGAACGCGCTCCAGCATATAGTCACAACCCCCTATCATCTGCAAGCCAACAAACACGTGGAACAGTTAAATGACTCCCTGGTTCAACTGGTTGCCAAGCTCTCACAAGAGCACCCTAATACTGCATGGACTGAACATCTTCCCACTGCCCTACTGATCCTGCGAGAAAGAATCAACAGGGGCACTGGGTTTAGCCCTAGCACCCTGGCCTTTGGAACACCTGACAGTCTGACAGGGGTTGAACAGGGGAAACTACGGTCCAAGGTCCCCGACAAGCCCCCTAGTGCCAACTCCCTCCCTAGATCAATGGTGTGCCAAAGCCCGAGAGATTGAGCACAAGCGGATTGCAGGAGGGACAAAACACCTCAAAGCTAGATACGCCATAGGTGACCCTGTCTATACCCTCAATCCCAATTCTGCCAAATTAGAACCCAACCACCTAGGGCCCTTCAAGGTAGCTGCTGTCTATGACAACCACACCTACCAACCTGAGGATGCCCAGGGGAACACCAAGAAACTTCACCATGATTGCCTGTGCCCCTGCCGTGTCATCCCCACACAAAGGTTGTTTGTGCAGACCTTCCCAGACCTTCCGCAGACTCCAGTCCTGGTGTCTGACAACAAGCAGGGGGCAAGGGGGGTGTTGCAACTGAGCTTCTAGACTCACCTGCTAATGTATCTTACGATACATAGGGGGCGCTTGATGAGCCGCCCCTTGATGTATCTAACATTATGGATTAATCTGATGGCAGTATCAAATGGCGGTTACTTCATCCTAATTAGGAGCGTTGCCAATTTGACCTGCTGATCCCCACACGAGTTATTCCTTGGCTCCAAACCCTACATGGAACTCCCCACTATGCCACCCCCTTGTGGCCTTGTGGCTTCCCCATATAGTATATTATTCACAATATTCTACAATAAACAATACCTTATTCTTATTACTCTGTCTTTTCCTATTGGACTGTTGTTTTCCCCAATTCCAAGTACTGAACTCTCATTGGTTCAGTTGTAATATTAATGAAATATGGATTTTCCTTAAAAGGTGTCCCTCTGACCACTTTTTTTTAAAGTGTAAAAAACAAGTTTTTCATTTCTATTAGTAAAGTTACTTATAAATTGCCCCTTAAATTGGTCTTTGGGCTAACCAATTTATTAACCCAAGTCAAATTCAAGTAAATTTAAACTTGGCTTTTGGTTTTGAACCCTATATTGCTAGTAAAATTAGCTTAAAATCAGTTAAGCCAAAAACACTAATAGATTCACATACGTGTCACTCAACTCCCTGATACTCAGCAAAGTGTCAAGTACCAGGGAGTCAATCACCAGGGAGTCAAACTTACCACAGTTGCCAGAAATAACTGTGAGTAAAGTATAAAAATGAAAATTAATGCAGAAAATATATCAAGTTGTGGAGAATAATTATATAAACTATAAAAAGCCTTCAATGTTATTCAGATATGCAGTATTGAGGCTGTTTATCAAGAAAATGTTGGACAAAACTAAATTTAGATGTTTGGTGTTGACATTTTAAGTGTTGACATGTAAAAAAATTGATTCTAGACAGTTGGCCTACATTATTGTCTTAATTCTGACTGTTGACTTGTAGACAGTCAGTATTATTGAGGTAAATAACTATGTAAAAAACATATAAATCTTAATTAAATTAAGGTTGTGTAAGGTCTGGAAACTTGGGGTAAATTTTTGTAAACTAAAGCCTTTAAACCAAGAATTTTTATATTGGTTAAATATAGAAAGGTAGGTAAGGTTTGCAACAATAACTGGACAAAGGCTCCTAAAAGCTTATATGAAGTAAAATAAGGACTAAGGTGGTTTATTAATCCTAAGAAAACAAAATAAAGACCTGTCTTAATGACTGACAATTTAGTTAAAAAGTCAATGTCTAAATCTGGAAAATTTTCACCACTAGTTGGTGGATTAAAACTATCCACAGTCAAAGTGTGAGTCCCACTATAAAAGTTGCCTAACTGATGAAAAAATGTAATCAAATGGAATCATGTAACTAAGATGGGAAGATGCAAGAGTTAAGAAAAGAAAGCACAAGCCAAAAAAACCTAACAAGTACCTTTTTGGGATGCAAGTCAAACAATCTCAACTTAAGTTGAGACTGGGTAAACTCAGGCTTTTATTCAAAGACTGGTTATTGAGGTGAATTTAAAGGAGAAAACAGCTAACCAAAGGTAGTTAGGTGAACTTGGTGGTGAAAACAAAAACACAAGCACATGTTTCTGGCAACTTAACTTTAAAAAGTTAAGCAAAAAGGTAAAGGAGATGGCAAGGGAGCGGTGGTTTCTTAGTAAACTTAAGATTGGGCAAGAGAGCAAGCGAGAGGACAGAAAAACAAGATCCAAACTACTGGCGTAAGCCAAAGCAAAAGGTAAGCGGATTTGGACCAGTTTAAACTAAACTTAACATTAGGTCCCTGGTTTGAGAACTGTCCAGGATTAAAGGTAACTTCAAACAAAATTTAATCCTTAAAATAGATAGAATTGACCAGTAGAGCAAGGGAATGAAAGGAGGGAGATGTTAAATAATAAAATTGATGTAAAATTGCCAAGTTTTGAATAGAAAAAGTGGTGTAGATGATCCTGAAAATGCTATCAGCTGAATTGAAAAAGGAGAAACCTGACAGATTGAGTTCAAAATCTAGTCAGATATTAGGCTATTTGGGGTTTGGGCTATAATAAAGTTATAGTCATGTAACACTCAAAAACTAAATACTACATATTATAATAAGTTGTTTTATTATTATGTGAAGTTATGGGGTACTAAGCATAAAATTCTGTAGGATGAAAATTTTAAGCCATGGCTTTTGCTTATTAGATTAGTGAAGGTGATGTCTTTGCCGTTGTTGTTCTTCTTTTATAGTGGAGCCACTATTGAATCTTGCTTAAATTAAGCTGTTGTGTTTGCTTAACTTATTCCCCTTGTCTCACTTTTGCTTTTGTGCCAATTTCCCTTTGTAATGACATTAAATGGCACTATATAAATTCTAATTTTAACATACACAATCTAGCTTAATTCTATATTTAGGGGTTAACCCAAACATGTCCAACGGTTTCAAAGCTATAATAAACCACTAATATAATATACAACAAAGCTTAAAATTCTTACCCAATATATGTCAAACAACTATGAGACAAAGGACTAAGTATAAATATAAATAACTTATTATAAGTGAAAATGCTCCAGATTATGTGTATTTTTATTAAATGTAAGAAGCCATTAATTTATGTCGGCATTGTGTAGATCCATTATTGAAGCCAGCCTAAAATCAAAATTTGGCATTTTTAATAGTAAGTTCCTTCTTATTTTGTAATAAAAATTAAACCTATTCTTTTTTGATGTTGACATTGGCTTTGTTTTCTCATTGATTATAAACTTTGACTATAGGATACAATATAAAAAATTGATTTATTTTGCAATTGGCTTGTGGGCTTTGGCATAAATGTCAAATTAAAGTCAACTGTCTGATTGTTGACAAAGTGTCAACATGCAGACAGCTTAAATGCTGACTGTTGCTGTATGATATGGTGGTTCAGCTGACATCTTCCAAGTCTATACAAACTGCACCTAACTGGTACAAGAGTTAGGTAACCGGTGAAAAGGCAAGGGGATGTATTATAAGCAGATTGGGTTCCTCAAGGCAAGCCAATGATTCTTCAAAGAGACGGTGTCATTCCTGCAACTACACAGCAGCTAGAGTGATATGGTACATGGGCTCCTGACAACCTACCTCAGATACTCTAGATATGAAGACCCCATATGGGACCAAGGGGGAGATGTGTTGCAAAGAGCTCAAACCCTCATGGGTCAGCTGTGGATTTGGCCTGAACTGTCGCTTAATCAGGGCCACTATCAATATCACCTCTTAGTAATGGCCCTTCTTATTGCCACAGTTCTGTTCCATGGATATATCATAGTAGGCACTCTCTCTCTTCATGTTCATCAAATAAAGCTACTTTGTTTCCAGGGCCACCAACTGGTGTTCTGTCAAAAGGGTATAAAACCCATTTCCCTCTCTTTAAATCAAAGTATACTTCCCCAATCTATATCCTTCGTTTTATTGGTAACTGTTGCCCAGGGCACAGTTATGGTATCAGGGAAAAAACCAGGATGGTATAAGGATAATGTTATTTCTGGTCGGAGTTGAGGCGGGTCTTTTGCTACTACTCACAGCTTTGAACTCCGCTGTGCCATGCCACCAACCCTAGTTTTAAATCAGAAGGCGGCTTAAAACTGGATGTAAAGCAGATGATCAAGTTATGGGCAGGTTGCTGGGGTTTACTGGCGGTCCATGGGGTGATTATTGAAATGGGCTTTGGTTAGAAAATACCTCTTCCTGCTGTATGGAAGCAGATTTTTTGGTTGAGGGTTAAGCGGGAGGGGACATCCATTTATTGCTTGGTTTATGGCACGAAGGGCTTTTTTTACAAAGCGTATTGGTAACTTATAAATGGTATTTATATTTTAAAAATACAATGTTGAGTTTTCTAAAATCGGGTTATTAACTCGACCTAATCGCTGATGCAATGTAGGGTTCAGAAATGAGAAGTAGATCTGAACCCTTGGGGTAGTTCACGTTATACATTCCAGGCTTCAAAATCAAGTTTTGTAGATTATTCCTGTAGACGAGGTTGGGATTTGATTGTGTATCAGGTTTGGTGTATAGCTGATTTAGAACATGTTGTGCAAAAATAAACACAGGTGATCATGGATGAGGTTTATGCCACTGAGAAGAGAATATCGCATACGTGTAGCAAATAAGATTGGGGGCTGGGAAAGGAGTTGATTTTGGTGGATTTAAATCTTTGCAGTGGGCCAGAGTGCAGGAAGAAGTTGTGTTGATCATTGGACTTGGACCGTATTGGAATTTGATACCATATTTCCTAGCCTTGATGCCGGTTTGTTCGTCCAGGCCACGTATAAGGCTGCAGCGTCCCACCCCTGGACAAAGATCTTCTTTTTCCGGCATTCTGGAAGATCGGATTTAAAATCAGCTTTAAATAGAAAATATATTACCTTCCACACTTTCAGAAACTTCGGACAGAATCCGGGTTTTGTCCGGGGGTGGGACGACGCAGCCCTAGCCACGTAGATACTTTTAACTGAACTTGACTGGCTTTCATGTGGTAAAGCAGCCAATCAGTGCGCTCGGGATCGAATCATTTTGTAGGCTTCGATGGAAGGGGTGTATAGAGTGGGAACCGTCCATTTTCTTTTTCGGGAGCTTGCTTGGAATAATAGAAGATTCATGAAGTTAGTATAGCTTAAATTTTAATGCACTTTTTAATCAACATAGATTCGGGTTAATTATGAAAAGTGAAGATAAATGGATCAAGTAGATAAATATTAAGAATGTAGTCAAAGCATTTCGTATGAGTTAAAAGGGAGGATTGAGAAAAGAGTAGCCATTTGGAACACGATTAAGCATATGGAGTGGAAGAATTTGAAATGATTGATGGTTCAATGATGTAAAAAAAAGTTAAAAGGAGCTTGTGGCGGTGGGGCATGGAACAAGCTTGTTACAAGTAATTCCAAAGCTTAGAAACTAGGTTAAGAAGGGAGATAGATCGAGGCTAGGCTGTAATGAAGGCTTCGTGGTGGCTATTATTTGCTGTTGGGTTTGGGTTGAAGGTGTATAGGAATTACAATGGAGATTGTAGATTAAACGATACGCTCGAGTTGGAAGATGGATTGAAGTGGACGGGGGCCAAGAAGGTGGCGTCTGGTTTAGACATTGCGAGGCTTCCTCGGGATGTGGTGATTCCTTTTAATCATGAAATCCTGGATGAGAGGTTGGTCTTCCGTAAACCTCAGCGGGTGTCTGAAGTGGGCTGCTTCGCTGGGATTTCGCCCTGCGTTTTAAAGTCTAGCTTTGATTTGAATTTGACGTGGGGAGTGGCGCCTAGCTATGGAAAAGAGCTGACATTCTGGAAGAGATTCTTTTCGGAGATGATTCCTGTCCGGCTTATGAAGAAGGGATATATCCCCAAGCCTAAGTTGGAGGTTGCTGTAGCTAAGAGCACGCTCCAGTATATTTGGCTCAAGTCAGTGGCATATGAGGTTGATATGCTTGTACATCACTACTCTGATGGTTCTAGATGGCGTGTCACTGGCCACTTCCCTTTGGTATCAGAAGCGGGGGAATTGATTGGAGTTTACGGCTTGGACGAGGTGTGCAACAATTCCCTTGTCGATGGCTTATTTCCTGGGGAAGATGATGCTCCTCGTCTGGTTGATGCTCTAAATTTCATCGAGTGTAACCAGTATTTTGCTGAGTAAGGAACCGATATTATACCTGGCGAATTCTTATTTCTAAAATCATTCATTAAATCCTCAATCTTTTAATCTATAAATCTTTTATCTCTGAATATTTTTAAGTTCGAATTTTAAAACAATTCGATTTTTATCATATCTTAAATTCTTATTTTCAAAATCTTTTATTAAAGCCTCAATTTTTATTTTTCGTATATATATATATATTAATATTTTATTTTTATCTTTTTGGTTTCGACATTAAACAATCCAATTTATCACAACTTAAAAACACCAAAAATCGAAGCAGCCTCTTTATCTGGGGTTGAACCGCCCATGAAAGGCTAAACTCTAAACCAGCTGAACCCCCAAATATATAAACAAATCTAGCTTGAGAAGGAATCTTCAGGGCGCTGCAAAACATTAAAAAACATAATCCAAATATGCAGGGTACTCTAGGAAGCAGAGGGATGAAATTTTTGGAAACATCCTTTGGTCTTGGGACTTAAAAATCCACCAGAAACCTTTTAAGAGTTCCCCCAAACCCCTAGAAGTTTCTGTGGCAACTAGGGATGCTTCGGCTTGGCCCCAGCTCTGGACCGCTACAGCCAAGACGGAATTTCTTTATTTATTTAAGGGTTTAAAATAAATCTTTGAAACGAGACCTAAAGCCAAAAACTGGCTGGGGCTTGGCCAGAGCAGCAACTACTAGAATTAACTCATTCCACAAGTCGACTTAGTGAAGATCGACAAATTGTCGACATTCAGCAAGTCAGCATCATTTTAACATCTGTCCGCCAAAATCAGATTTCTCCCAAACTGAACTAATTTTTCATAACAGATCATTAAGCCAGAATTACATATTTAAAAAGGAACATTCATAACGATGGCATCACTTAAACCAGGACTTAATTTTAAGCCAAAACTCTAATATAGTCTACTATGAAAAATGAACTTTTATCATACCTTTACCTTTGAGTCAAATCCAGCAAGTAATATCTGGATGCCAACCCCAAATAAGAATCCATAAAATTCATAATAAAATACACTTTATTCTAAAATAACTCTTTTTTATATTTTATAACACTGTTTTTATTAAAATTCTGATAAGATAGGCTTTGAACAAAGACCTATACAGTAGTTCACACAGCTTTGGCGCTAAGCAAGATCAACTTGGATGTAAACCAAATAGAAGTGAATCCAAATCTATTGGTGATCAGTATAAATCTATTGGTTTTTAATTTTGTTTGCATCTGAGTTGATTTTGCTTAGCACCAAAGCTCAGAAAACTACTGCATCAGCTTCCATGCCTTTCTTTGTATCATGAAGCTATTTACTGGCATGCCAAACTCATTGGAGAAACTATAGTTTAATTCAAGAAATCCACTTAAGCTAAAACATAAATGTCAGAACCTATACTTTGTATATGTAGACATAGCAACAACTTTGTGTCAAGTTAGCTCGTTGCCCAAATCACACTTTTGGGATTAGGTAAGTAAATAAAGCACCCTAATTTAAGTAAGCTTCAATAACAAAGTTACTACTGTATATTTAGAACCTGATGGCAAAAATGCTGGACTATCAAATCTCACATCCAAATTTTGAATCACAATGGCAGGTTAGCTTTTTTCAGGATTAAATTGATTTCTTTGGATATCATTTGAACATTTCTGATTTTGAGATCTTACAGACACTTTGCAAATTTCAAGCTGGGCTGCACATTTCAAATAGCAAAAATTGATTGGCTGGAGTCAGGATTGAACTGTTCAATCCCACTAACTGGTTTTGTCAAAACAACTGGGTCAACCCCTGATAAGGTTCTAACTAAACAGGTTTGTGATAACCAACCTGACTTCCCAGTGACCCAAAGACAAATGCAGAAGTTGGTTTGAATTACCAAATCCAACAATATGACCAAATGGCAATCCCTACTCAATGGACAGCTCAATTTAGCGCTTGACTCATTATAAGTATCAAGCCACCTCCCTATCAATCCAACTGAGTGATCATCAATCATGTTCCTACTATACAGACTCACAATAGCTATATAACATTGATATCCCAATAAAGATAACTATCTAGTTTCCAATTATTTTCCCCTTGTAACTCTGCTAAAACAGCACAGTTAAAATATTGGTAGCACAGTTAGGGTCACGGTAGTGACATATTTGCCTGGGATAGATCACCCAAAAAGAAGAATGGGCAAAAGAAAGCAGCAAAACCTCTGAAAGTATTAGATGATTTAAATTTGTTCATTGATAAAAAGTGGGTGAAGGTTTAGCCTATTGCAGGTAAATAAATGAACCTGCATCTCCCAGAATTCCACCTAAATAATTATGTGCTGAAGATCACAGGCTATCACTACCCTGCAGGGCTGTAATACCCAAGAGTGGTGGGTATTAGCTGTAACAAGTATGGCAGGAGGTTGGCAAACTGAACCCCTGTCCAGACTGTGACAATGGGGCATATGGTCATCATCCGACAAAATTCCTTGGCAGGGATGTTGTAGCAACCAAAGCTTCCAGCAAAGTATGTCAAGATGTAGTAAGTGGAGGTATACAAGGTGACAGAAAGGGTGGGGTGGGGTGACACCAGGGGAGGCCAGGATCCAGAATAGGAAGAGTTGAGCTATGCTGGCTCTTAATAATAGCTTTGCCCAAGCCCTTCTGGTGATGGCCCAAAGGTGGCAAGACCAGGCTGGTAACCTTCAATTCCAAGGCCAGCTGTGAGCACAGCTATGAAGATGAGATGGTTCATCTTCACTGGGTTGGGGATTTGGTTAAGGGTAATCCAGCTGCTAGGTAGTAAGATTTAAACTGATATAATTGACTGGGTATTCTCTCAATGATAGCTCAACCTATCACTGAGAGGAGATCCTTTGTTTATAGTAGCACCCACTTTGCAAAGTTTTGCAAGTGGGAGTAAAAACAGGGAATTGGGGGTCCCAAAAGTCTGGATGGTGAATATCAGGATGTGGCATTTGGGATAGGGACAAACTCTTGTTCCTCTGTAAACTGTGACTGGATTGGCAATTCTTGGTTGGACCCAATAATCTCTGGTTGGTACATTACCATATAGAGAAAAGAATCCAGGATGCTCTCATTGCCTATTTTATACTGGGTGACAGGGTTTATCTAGAGTCTGGCCCCAACCATATGACCTGGGTCTCAGATCCCCATTGGTTGGGGCCAGGATAGGTGGTCAAGATTTTAGAACTTCCTGCATGTTGTTCTGGAAGGCATGGCTCATGCCCTATTTTTAGCTCTTTGGGCAGGGACTTAATTGATTGGATACAAAATTTGGTACCTTATGATTAGCTGGAGGGAAGTTTCTGGGACCTGGTAGGCAAGCAGCCAGGTGGGTTCCTGGCAGCAGCTTGGCTTGCGGGCTCCTGGCGGGAGGGACTGACGGGCATGGTAGACACCTGCCCAGATGATAAATCATTCTGGTCCAAACTAAATTCCGTTTGGACTTTAATTATTCCATTTTTCCCTGATCCAGGGATGTAAATCCTGGTAATAGTGGGGATTATCTGGACAAGAAATTCCTTTCCTGCTCCTAGTTGGAATAATGGTAGAAATTTGACTAGTGTCAGGAATATTCCTGACATTGCTTATTGAAGCATCCACATTCTATTTATGGATGTGAATAGAATCTGACATGTTTGACTTCCTTTTTTTCATGCTGGTGAAACTTTATTTTGGAATCACCTGGATCCTGCTCTCATTATGTATACTTGTCAATGCCTTGTTGTGTTCTGAGGCCCATCACAGACACACAACGGGAAATCCTAACCTTAGGATTGGATTTGTACTAAGTCTTGATTAGTTGGCAGTGAAGGTGATGCAATTACCTTGTGGCCCTGAATAAGAAATCTCTACTAGTTGTGGCTAGAGAGAGGCGCCAAAGTGTGTGGAGACACAAAAATAGAAATGTGAATAGAACTTAATTTTATTGGTGGTGTAAAAAGGACTATATATTGTTTGTGGTTACCACAAAACAATACAAAGACAACAGGATCACTTGCCACTGGCATGAGTGGGGCAAGTGAGTTGCACAGAGAGAGAAAGACAAACAGCAGCATTTTTATCTATGAAAATCAACTCTTTTTAAGGGGGAAGCAAAAGCAAGGGACTCATCTCTAAAGAGCCCACAAAAGGCAAAATTGAAGGAGCGTGGATATGAGCATTCACAAAAGTAAGCTTACTTTATTATAGGAAAAAGTGAGTGCCAATAGCTTTAGCTTTTGAAGAAAGTCATTATGAAGGCGCAAAAGTTGGGGAAAAGGCTCTATAATTAAAAGACTGGCTGGAAAGTTGATGGGAACTGTGACTGTACAACATTCAATTAACTTATTTAGCTGAATAAATATGCCGCTATATATATATGAATATATTATGCTTTTATTAAATATTTTATATAGATCAGTTTATGGGATTCTTTGGATCAAGATTCTTAGATAAATTTGGTATCCAAATAAATTAGGTAGTAAAATACCATCTTGCTAGTTAGGCTGTACTAACTGACAAGATTAAAGCAAGTTTAACCAAATCAATCTTGAAGACTAGGTATCTTTTAAACAATTTAATTAAACAGGAAGGTTGATTGATATTCACCCATGGATATGATTAATGAGGATTTAATCATAGGTCCAAAATGGAATTGACTGTATCAAGTAAAGATGGGTTGTCTTCAAAATTGGTTAATTAACTGCAACAATTAATTAATGTATACCCAAAATATGATTAAGGAGAAATTAATTATATTATTTTTAATGGTATTGACTGTGTCAAGAAGTTTTTTAAGGTTAGCCAAATATAAACCCCTGAATTGTGGTTTAAATGTGCTGTTTTTGGTAAATTTATTAGGTTAAAAGCACTGCCACACTTCCTAATTGATTTGTATAGTGCTGAGGCGCCGCAGTGGCACCTGGTTCAAGTTTTGGAGTGTTTAGTGGTTTTAATGCAAAAAATTGCATTAATGAAAAAATAGATAGATTTAGACAATGTTGTCTGGGCATTTATGATTTATCAGCTGGTTCCCAGTTAGAACAATGATGGCTTGGATCAGGAATACATAAGCTCCATCAAGTTTTAGCGCCAGAAGCTTGTAATGCTTCAAGCCAAAACAATACATTTTAACTAAAGAAATCAGGTGATTCTGGAATGTATTAGGCACATTATTATAGGTTAAGAGTGTGAAGATCTTGCAGAAAAAGATCTTGATTGTATTATACTGTTGTTTCATAGGCCACATGATAGAAATCCAGGGGTGATTCCTGAACCAGAGGGTTTTTGGCCAAATATGCCCCTCATGGTATATAAGTGAAAACAGATAAACATTAAAAAATTATATTCAAGTTGAAATCCTACACTTTCCCCTCATCTTACTTTTCCATTTATGCATTCACAATTATCATTTAAAAAGGCAAAGTTTGGAGTTCTTAGAGTAGAAAGTGGTGCTGCTTGTAAAGAGGTTCACAAAAGATCTCTGGAGGATGCCTGGGAGGACCTTGAGCTGGCCAAGAAATTTCTAAAGGAGTGATTAGTTGAAGTCAAGTCTGGTTTTGAGGAACTTTATCTGGAGTATTTTGATAAGAAAGAAACACCTGCTCAAGGAAATCAAGTCTATCCTTGGTACTTGTGAAACTTGTTGTTGCAATATTGAGTACTCCACTCTTATTGCTATTGAGATAATTGGAATTAATACATTGATATAATTTGACAATGGATTTCTTAAGTTGATTTCCTCAATTGCAATTGGATTAAACTGGTGGAGCTAAAATACTCAGGCTTATTATCAACCCATATGAGTTTAATAAACACAGCTTTTTAACCTTACACTTAACACATACTTTGATATTGCCTTTTATTTAGCAGTTTAAGTTGGTATTTAGTAAGCCTTAAATAGTTTAGTGATATTAGTATATTTTATATATAGTTTAGTTAAGATAAACCTCAGTTTGTAGAATTAGCTAGTTTAGATAGCCCAAATTTACGACAGTTGGGGTTCAACAAGATTTTTTAACAAATGAAGAGTGCAACAAAAAGAGAAATCAAAGGTCTCAAACTCTGTGAAGAAAAGAGTGGGGAAATAATGACAAGATGGATGTAGGATAATAAGGTGATAAACCAGAAAATTGCCTCTCTAGAGACAAAGCTCACCAAAGCTTTGTTACAAGAGGGGTCCAGAAGTAAGAGTTTCAACAAAAACAAGTATGACAAGTCTGATTGGATGGTACTGGATCCTCTACAGGGACTTTTAGAAATATATTGGTCACAAACAAGATATTTTTTTAGCGCTTGATCTGCATCTTGAGAATTACACATTTGGTTGGTTTGGATTAACCAGATGTTTTATGAAGTGTTTAGAAGACTTTTTTGGAGGAGTATCTTATCAAAAAGACTCAAGAACAGTAGTAAACCAGAATGCTTCTAAGGGGCTCTTTATAATGTTAAGAAAGACTAGCTTGACCCCTATTCTCCTTTTTTGTGACAGAAAATTTCCCTAGAAATAGTGATTTTGGAGATGGTCAAGAGAATAAAAAGATGTATAACTTTAATCTTTTAATTCATAAAAAAACTCCTGGTTGAGGAATGAGTAAAGCAGTGCAAATAAGCTTGAGATATGGAATATTGCTGTACTGAAGATCATCATGTAAACAGCCCCCTAGATAATTTAGCTTCCTTAGTAGCCCACACATTGCTATGAATATTTCCAATTCTAGTTACTGTCGGAAATTGCGCCATTAATGCTATTTTGATATAGCCTTCAAATAGTGATATGTGCAAAGATTTGGTCAATTTTGCTTTTGACTTCATATATTCTTTGCCTTCCTTAAATGGGTTGACTCCAATTTCCACCCATTCTGGATTACCATACCATCCCTTGACTGATCCTGGTATGATTTCAACCCAATGTGACCTCCTCTGCCACTCTGTCTACCTAATGAGTGATTATCAACCCTTGTCTACTATTTAAGTAGAATCACTTCTCCTAATAAAGACAAGTTTATCCACATTTGCATTTGGCTTTAATATTCTTCAAGCTTTTTCCTTTCCTTTTTGCCAAAAGGAATTCCTCATCTTGTATTCCAGGAAATTAAGCTACATGCCCTTAATTTTTCCCTGAAGGCTAACCCAAGGCTAGCTTCAAACCTCAAATCTTTTATTATAAAGATTTCCCGCTGTGTCCTCCTGAATGTTGTCCCCAGGAACTGAACATAACACAAGTCACCCAATACAACCTCATTTATCAGAAAGATCATCAGAAATTAATCATACAAGGTTTTTTTTGCTTTCTGGACAAGATATGTGTTGTAATAATTAGATAGGCTAGGAGCCATAGATTCAGGTGCTATTTCTGAGTCAACAAAGTTGGTACATATTGAAGATTTCTCATTTTCCAACTCTTAAGAGTTGAGTCCTCCAAAAATTTGGGGCAGGAGGATATTCTGTCAATTATTTTTCTGCCAGCTGATTTTCAGTCAAATTTGATCCAGCTATAGTTTTCTTCATAAATATTTTTTAACTTCACAATAAATTGAAATTCAAACATAACTGATCTACTAATAAAAGCTGTGCTCCACATATACATTTATTTTCAATCCAGCTTTTTGTATTTATGCGCTCAATTTGAAATGTTTACCTTTTTGAAAGCCAATCTAATTAAATCTCACCGCTAGAAAGTAAAATACTGGCATTAAAGGTTCCAAGAATAAAATTTATAGGACTCCTTTATTTACCCTATATTATTGACTTTTATTGCTGCAAAGTAAAAAATTACATGCAGAGAAGAGTATCTCTGGATTTAATCTGGCCAAAATTCAGCTGACAGAAAATAATCAACAGAATACCTTCCTGCCCTAAATTGTTGGTACCCACTTTGATTACAGCACCATCTTTCTGAGGAGCCAAAATCTGGCAATATTACACAATTTTCAGAAAGTCAAAGGAAATTTATTCTTTAAGATCATGACAGAGATACCACAATATTGGATTTCAGTATCATAAAAAACTAAATGTTGGGATCAAAGTGGGTACAAAATAATTAACTTCCACAGTGCTTCTCTGGAAAGTCACCCCAACAATAGTTCTAGGATATCTATGCTTAAACAGTACAGATAAGACCTCCTTAAGGCTACCCATAAGTCATAGACATCAAAAATTTCATCCACTTTGTGAGTAAAGTAACCCAGCTGTATTCTTACCCCAACTGATCTAAGAAGGCCTATACCTCTTGGTAAAAACCATTCCAGGGCATCAATTTATTCTGCAAAAGCACTAATAAGGGGCCATCTTACTAGTACCTCAAGGTATAGTGAACAAACCCCAACCACCAAGGGTAAGAAAATCAATAAAATAACTACCATTCACCTCTCTTTGGTAACTGATCCTTATTTAGCTTATTCTTGCCCTTGCCTGCAACACAGCTCTCAGTGTGGTCCATCACACCTGCCCCCTTCTTCACTGTATGTGCTGTTGGCGGCTGCTCTATCCCAACATGCAAGGGCTCTGTTGGTAGACCCTCTGGGATCCATGCAGCTTAAGCGCTCTCTGCTAGGTGTGCTTGCATGTTGCTCCAACTCTGCAAGGTTCCCACTGAAGCAGATAAGAATCTTTATAGATATCTTTAACCTGTCCCAAGTTAGACCCCTGTACTTTTTTGGATACCAAATCTCCACCCCTGCTGCTGTACCTCATGTTTACTTGTACTGCGCTTCTAGATCTGGCCAAGCTGCTCAGTTATCATTGTCTCTATCAGGTTTATAGTATCTTTTCAACTTTTTTTGCAGATCTTACACCCAAATGGGACACCAAGAACAGTTGTATCTAATGTTTATTCCAATTGCAAGCATTGCTTTAGATTCTTAACACTGAGACAGAGATGAGGTTTTTTTTAAATCCTGGGGTTGTGGGCTATGGGTATACTTTGCTGCATAAGATTTATAGCCTATTGCAATGGACAGAACTGAGTTGACCTGAAGAGAGACCATTGCTGGTGAGGACCGGATCAGCTCTGCTCAAAGCAGATTGAAAGGGAGCCCAAATCTACTATAGCTCAATGCAAACTCATTGACTTTTAATTTCACTTTAAGAAGGGTTAGCCCGTTCTCAGCTGCAAATATCTTGCTTCAGGTTGACTCAATTTTGTCTATCTCAGCAGGTTATAGAACTACCACAGTGACCTTGCTTTAATGCTTGGTTTTTTGCATTATGGTGTACAACTCATGTGCACCCTGCTCAAAACACAGTAAACTTGATAGAAGGTTGGATGTGTGAAAGCTGATCTGTTAGTTAATTGGGATCCTGATCTTAATGCATGGCTTTGATATGTCAGTGCTCAATATAGTAGGAGGCACTTGGTTCTATTTACCCTTTAAAATGGGAATTTGTGTTGATATGTATCAGTTCATGTTAGTGTATATTTTGTTCTATGTGCAGCTTTAATTTGCTCTAACCTGACTTTGATTTATCCACATCAATCATTGTGAAAATCACAGTATGGTAAAGGGGGTGAATCAGGATGTGGTATTGATCCTGGTGATGATTCTGGATTGTATTTAGGAAAGGTCACATGTGGGATAGAGAATAAGGGGCTGTCTTGTTAGTCAAGTGGTAACTGTGATACTGGAAATGGATCATTTCTCTATTTGTTTTTGCATTGTGACACTAGAAGGAGTATTTGATAAAGAGATGAAAAATTGTTTCAGCCATGGTATAAAATATTTGTGTAAATCAAGACAGAAGAGTTCTAGCTTTATGATGCAAATATAATAGATCTATACAGTAGTTTCAAAGCTGTGGCAACAAGCAAGACTGAGTCATCTGTAAGCAAAGTGAGCTCAAATGAAAGCAAAATCAAAAATCAAAAATCAAAAAATTTATATTGATTAGCAATAAATCTGGGTTTGCATAAGTTTGTTCTGAGCTGAATTGATTTTTTATTAGTTGAGTTTGTTTTTCTTGTTGCCACAGCTTTGAAAATAAAAAATCAAAGAATTTATATTAATTGTCAATGGATCTGGGTTTTTTCTATTTTGTTCTGAGCTGAGTTGATTTTTTATTAGTTGAGTTTGTTTTTCTTGTTGCCACAGCTTTGAAAATAAAAAATCAAAGAATTTATATTAATTGTCAATGGATCTGGGTTTTTTTTCTATTTTGTTCTGAGCTGAGTTGATTTTTTTATTAGTTGAGTTTGTTTTTCTTGTTGCCACAGCTTTGAAACTACTGTGTACATTGTGTAACATATTATAGTGGGTTGACCAAGATAGAATGTATAAGAAAATCCCACAGCCAAGAATGTGGTTCATAGACTTTATTGGTATTTGACTTGGTCAACTCAGAATGACATCCGTCCCACTAAATAATGACCCAAAAATATGTTTTGCTAACATTGATGACAGCCTATTGATTTAGAAGAATGTAAAAAATGACTCTCCAGGGCCAAATCCATAAAATACTTAGCTTAAGCTTAGCTCTGTCTTAAATGAATAGCTTACTAATTTCAGGCATTTAAGCATAAATAACCATGTTCCTTTTTCTGTTTAAAAATAGCTGAAAAGAGCATTTCAATAGTAATTATTAGAATATATGATTTTAGGATGGTGTTGCCTTAGTTTGTAATCTGCCCTTAGAGAGAAGCTAGAGATATTATGAGTAAGTAGTTGGCCCTTTGAAGGGGATAAATAATATTCCAATTAAACTGGAATAATGTTTATTTTCAGGATAAATATGGATGATTATGGAAATAGAATGAAATGTAAGATTACATATATGAATGTGAAGTATTTTTGCATTTAAATTCAGTCAAAGCATACAGAAGCTGAGGGCCATTATCTTCATTTGGGAATATTTTATCAGCCAGTGATTTACTGCATACATTGTCCAAGCCATAAACACCAATCACCCCCCCAGTGGCAGACACAAGGGGGAAGTGGCCAGTGATTGTCCATCTGGAGTTGTTAGAGTAGTTATGTACAATCATGTCCACCTCATATGCAACCGACTTTAGCCAAAGATACTGGATGGTGTAATTAGTTATCTCTTCTTCTAGGCTAGGATTGGGCACAGCTCCTTTTGTGAGGTGGTTTGGGATCATTTCTGAAAAGAATCGCTTCCAGTATTTCAGCTCTTTTCCATAGCTAGGCGCCACTCCCCACCTCAACTCCAGATCAAAGGTTGACTTTGCCATGCCCGGCTGTGGACCCATGTGATACGCAACTTCAGAGACACGCATCACTCTGCGAAAAACCAGTCGCTCCTCCACTATCTCATGGTTAATAGGTACAACCACCCGAGTAGGAAGCTTGACAATATCAGATGCCAACCGTACATCCTCAGCCCCAGTCCACTTCAGCCCATCTTCCAACTCGATTGGTTCGTCCAGCAGGCATTTCCCAACGTAATTCCTCCCTACTTTCAGCCCAACCCCAAGTGGCACAAGTGCTGTCCATAAAGAACCTCTCATCACAAACCACTGCCGATTTATCTTGGCCCGCTTTTAAGCAAGGCCGAGAACTTTGTGTTCAAAGGTGCTCCTAGCATATTCCATAACGAAGATATTATTTCTTTTTTAACTCGTGCCACAGCCATCTCAAGCAGGACATTAACAATACCATTTTATTTATCTTCTATAAACATTTGGTTGACATCATTATACCCTAAAACTCCAAATCTTGTCAAACATTTACATCCGTCATAAACTAATATTTGCCAATAATCACAAATCAAATACATTCATCTGATATTTCTTTTTACAGCCCACTGAAGCTATCCCTCCACCCTCAACCAATCAGAGCTTTAATCACCATTCAAAGCTAGTGTAGCGCTTCTGTCTCGTACACGTCTCCTACAAGAGACCATTTGAATCAAGGACGAATATCACATTTCCAACTGATAAATAAAAAAGCCTTTTCAATCCCAACACCAAGTGCATAAATTACATCCCCCACTACCCAGCAGCCCGATATGAACTAGAGCTGTTCCCCTGCATTTAGCTTAGAATTTATTCAAAAACATCTATATCCCAGCTGACGGGATGCCAAAGAAGCCTAAAACTATCCCATCATTCCTAATGGCAAATAGCTTGCAGTAAGTTTTTATAAGCAACGGTTATCCCAGCCACCTCATCTTATCCTGTGCCGATAAAAGAGTGGTGGCCCCACCACCTTTGACCATCTGAATCCATCAAACGCAGTTCCTGCAAGAGGGCTGCACGGATTTTCAAACGTAAAGAAAGGCTGCTTGGGCCGGTTTCTAGCTCTGAGTCACTCCTATCAAACATTCATTTAAAAATATTGAAATATAAGGTATTTCCGTTTCGACTGCCACGGCCTGAGCCGGAAGCTAGCCAAGGCTAAGTTGAAGCATCCCTAGTTACATCTGTCGATTTAAACTCTGCAGGATATTGAAATACATATCCCGAGATATATCAAGTATATACGTATGGGAAGTATATAGACCAAACAATGGGAGAAGTTAAAAAAGATAATGATACTTTATTTTATATAAGAAGAGAGATGTATAGTACAATGGCAAGCCACACAGTGTCCATATACGGCATAGTAGCCCTGGGGCTTGTCTAAGCATTGTCTCTCACAGAATTTAAAGATTTTGATCCTTGTACACAGTTGGGGTGTGGTAAAAGTGCCACCTAAGATTTGGCAGCCAAGTTATTTTTTGGAGAAATGATTCCCCAAGAGAAAGGGACTAAGTGTGTCGCGACATCTCCCAGGGTGCTTGAAAGTGGGGCTTATGGAACCTCCTTGAGATTATCTGTGAGCCATGCCTGGTATCGGCCAAGCTTGGCATTGGGACAGGCAATTATGAACTTTGCAGAGCATTCTTACCTTGTATGGGAAGAGTTGGTTAGGATGCATGAGCTTCAATGTGTGTGGCCCTGATTCCCTTCATGGGGCATGTGCTGTTTGGTCAAACTTCCATGACAGTGCCCAGCCCTCCTCATCCCAACTCCAGCTTGTGTAGGTTGTGGTTAACCACCCAAACCTCATTTCCTGGTTAGAACCTTTAATTTTGGAGGGGATAGATTCTCTTTCAACTCACAGTTTCTCTTTGGTCTTTTGTTCTTGTATGGCCTGCTGTAACCAGGATCATTATCTTTAGGCACTTTATTATGTAGGGATGGGTATGGTCCCAGCAGCAACTGTGGTGAAGTTGACTCCCTGGTAGTCAACTACCAGGTATGTGAATCTATTAGTATTTTCAGCTTAAATTATTTAAGCTAATTTTTACTAGTAATTCAAGGGGTTGAAACCAAAAATTGAGATTAAAAACACTGGAAGTCAATTCTGTTTAATAATTCCATAAGTTCAACAACCAATTTAAGGGGTAATTTATATGTAAAATTACTAATGGAAATTAAAACTGCCTGTGATTGATACTCTAAAAGTGAAAGCAACCAAGTCGACACTTTTTAAGCCAAATCTTAATTTTATTAATAAAACACATACCGTAAATTCAGAACCTAAAGATAAACATGCCGTATTGTCAAATTGCTTTTTCATGAACTCACCAACTTAATGGAATACTTTTCATCCCAGAAAATCTTACTTTTTTATATAAAAGGATGAAAAGTATTCCAGTAAGTTGGTGAGTTCACACAAAAACAACTTGGCAATCCCGCATTTTTACCTTTAGGTGCTGAATCTACAGTATGTGCTTATATAAAGTTTATTATTTACTATTCTATTTTTATTATTGGTGTCCATGATCTTAATTAAGCTCCCAAGCACCACTATACTGGATTTAGTGGTCTAAACATTAATCAACTACCCCACTTGTTTACATTATGTCTAATCCAGGTTGATAGATCAAGTGGTGCCACATAAATTAAGCCTGATGTTTTAATATATTTAATATGTAGTTTATAAAAAACAGAAACTTGACTCCCCTGCCACAAGTGACAAGTTCCTGCTAACTATGCATGTGATGGAATCCCAGCTACAGGATTTGAACCCCGGTACCCTGTGGGCCGCCAGCCTGCAGTTTCTGGGCTCAAACCAGAACAGGATTCAACTTTGAGGAATATACTGAGACTGGATGAATTAAATTTACTTGCATTGAGGCCTCCCACGCCAAAGGTTTCTGTTAACCCAACCAATAAGAGAGCGGACTAAGCCAAAGATCCTGAAATAACTTGGGCCACCACGGCAGGGGAAGCAGAGAATCTTCCCGTGGAATGTGGGTCACCCAAAGATGACCAATCCTGCAACCCAAAAGAGAAATTCAAGTTTTCTCAGTTCAAGCCAGCCAATGAAATATCTCCTGCAATGGATGTCACCGAGGGTTGCAAACTCCTGGTAGATGGTATCACCAGGCCCAAGGGAAATTGTAAAAGTTTCTCCATGGCAGATGGGTATACTTATACCCTGGGCTGTCAGGAAATTGCCCATTGCTATTCTTGCAATAAAGTGAAATGAACCTTTGGTTTAACCAGGTTATTCCATATCTGATTTTAGTTCTATTTTATTTGCAATATACCTCCTGCAGTTCTGTACTTCACACCCACCAACCCCAAGAAACTGTGGACCGACCACCCAAACTATATCATCCACCAGATGCTCTCTTTGGCCCGGTACATTTCACAGAATACACACCTAACCTGGCATATTCTGAATTCACACCAGAGGAAATCTTAATCCATGACCCATAAGCTAGAACTAGAAAGACTGAGACCATTTACAGAGAAGGGATCAAAGTCACCATACCTCCCCTGCTATTCTGCAACAAGTACAACTACTTGCCTGCCTATTTAGTTCCAATGCCACCACCTCTCATCCTGCAGCCCAACCGCACGCAGGAATCTGTTGCAGCCAATGAATCCACCTTCACTCAAATATTTGGTGTGATGTACATCACCCTCACTGACCTTATTGATTTAATGATGCCTGCCAGAAGACCCTGGGCTCTCCTGGTAAATTTTTTATCTTATATTGTAAAGTTAGCTCCTATCTTGTGGCGGGCCCTTCCCCCAGGACCCGCGGGCCATCCGCCTGTAATTTCTCAAGAACTCCCCACAGGCTGGATCCCTGGCATCCCTCCTGTTTGGCACTATCTACCCACCACATAATTGGGTTTATATTTAACTAATCAAAGGCTCAGAACTAAGCCTAAATTAATAAGTGTTTCACTATGGGTGCCACTCAACACCTGCCAACTTGACACCTTAACAAGGTGACTAGTGAAGAGAGCTTCTTAACGTTTTAATAAACAATATGATAAATAATTCAGTCCCAGCTCCTCCCAGCATAACTTAAACACTAATAAACACCTTCCCACACATTTACTTTTTTAACTTATGCTGTATTTTTTATTTTTGAGCATATAAAACTGCTTTGCTTTTGGGTTAACTTTCAAACCTGTTTTAAATTTAAGCAAGTTTTATATGTAAAAAACATAGAATTTCGATTTTTTGCTCAACTTCAAGAAAGTTGACAGCAAGAATTAGATTTTTCAGCCGGTTGACAGTGCCAATCTCAACACTTTATTGGTTTTTGGATGTTTAACCCCCAATAAAAAATTCACTCATACTAACTTATTTTTTTGCAAATATGTTTTATTACCCCCTGCTGCGCCCCATATAATTTTTATATGTTTCATTTATTTTTAAATATTTTTTCATTGATTTAGCCCTAAGATTTTATGCTGAACCTAGCATATTTGAGCCTTCATCAAATATCACATATTTTCTCTGGGTTTCCCCTTTAATTCTATACTTTTTATTCATATTTTGCTTTCCTTTACTTTGTTACATTTTTTCTTGCTAAATAAGACTTTCTATGTATATTTTTTACTTATATTTTGCTTTGATTTACCTATTTGTGTTTTTTATATCTTTTGTATTTTTTATTTACAATACTAAACCTTTTTTAGCCAATATCTAACAAGAACACCAATCAGCCCAAGCGCCAAGCCTCCAAAGACTACAAGGTCCTTGCTACCACCACCAAGTGTACCAAGAAGCCTGACAAGGCCAAGAATCCTTCTCCTACAACCCTATCTTCTGCTATACCCTTGTCTTTTCCTCACAATTATTCCCATAAAAACATGACAATAATCTCACTGATCATTCCTTTTACCAGCCCAAGACTGACTCAGAGCTCACCAAGCAGCGCTGCACTAAGAAGGAAAATGCTGCTAAGGAGCCTAACTCTTTTTCTGGCAAGGAGAAGAAGGCCTCCAATCAGGCCTCAGGGAATCCCTCCCCCCAATGGCTCTTCTTCCCTCCCTTCTTCTAACTATCAGGAGGAGACAGAGGACTACACAAAGAAGTTCAATGCCAATAGACATGTGGCTTGGGACCCACTGGCTATCCACAATATCTACAATGTGAATATGGAGTTTAAAGTGCCCAAGCGCTTTCCCTGTTATTTCCCTATCATGCTAGTAAAGGGTGGCCCTGGGTATGTTGCTGATCATTACATCTTCAAATGTAATAATCAAAGGCAGCATTCCAAAAGCAAGCACTTTGTTTGCAAGGATAAGTCTTGTGGGGCCCACCTGAACACCAATGGCTGGGAAAGGGTAACTGCCAAGAAAGGGGAACACACATGTGAGCCCCCCAATCATCTGATCACAAGGATGCTGAAGTGGTACCTTGTTCAAGTAATTCCCACCTCCTCTTACCTCTGGGCTTCTGATCTGGCCATAAAGGCCCTGCAACATTTAAAAGCCAACAATCTTAAGTTGGTACCAACACAGGAGCAGTTGGTCAAATTCATCAGCAATAAGTGGATTGCCGCTAATCCCCCCCCAAGGCCTTGGATGTCTTATCAGAGCTTGCGCTCACCCATGAGCCCAAGCTGCTTCCAAGTGAGGAGTGCTTTCTTCTTCATGACAATGAGCCCGGCATCAAAGACTATATAATCTGCTACGCAACTCAGCAGAACCTGCTGGAGTTGAACAGGGCTTCAACCTGGCTAGTTGATGGTACCTTTGCCACTTGCCCCCAGATGTTCAAACAGCTCTGGATGATTCATGCCTAGATTGACATCCAGGTGATTCCACTTGTGTTCTTTCTTCTCCCTGAGGCCACCAAGGCCATCTACACCTGTAATTTCTCAATCCTCTTCCAAGAGCTTTCTCTCCTTCCCCTTGATGACAATGCCAAGTAGACCCCTCCCCACATCCATGCCAAACCTCCTGCCGCTGACAAGGACCAGGCCACCCTGGACTTGGAGGAAAAGATAAGGCTCAGAGCTCTAGGACCTTACATGTGCATAATGGACTTCAAGCCTGCTCAGCTCAATACATTTGAGCAGCTGTTTAGCAGGGAGGTGAAGGGATGCCACTTCCACTTCCGCCAATAAAGTTGCTTGCAATGTGCAGGCCCACACCAAGCTTAGTAGGTTGAGCTGTAGGGACACTTTGGACACCTACAAATTTGTGCTGGCACAATTCAGTGCCTTGACTTTTTTAAAGCCAGAGCACACTGTGCAGGGATTTTAGGTTCTCTCAAAGGATCCTTACATAGCAAAGCATCCAGAGTTCAAGCCTTTCCTTGAGTACTTTGAGCCCCAGTGGATTGGGAAGGTTATCACGCAGAGGCAAGAAGAGGCCAGAGCCAAGGTCAGTTGGAATGTGTACCAGGCAGTAGTGAATGGTGAGATCAAGACCACTTTGGCACTAGAGGCTTATCACAAGCATCTCAAGGCTAACTTTGGGCTTCACCCAAATTTTAACAAGTTCTTCTCCCTTCTGCTGCACAAGCAGGGAAAAACCATCCCCAAGCTGTGTGACTTGGCCAACTGTGTCCCCCCACCAAGCCTAAAATCCGCTCCACCCTCTTTACCAAGGCCATCCAGGGTGCAGCTAAGCACAAATACAAGGACTCTGAGCTTAAACAGCAGTTTGAGCTTATTGCCACTGCCCTCTTGAAAGGGGCTAAAATGAAAAAGGGGAAGAAGGGTGAAGAGTAAACTTGCTTGCTTGCTCCTATGGTTTTAACTTTTAACCTTTTTAGCTTTAATTTTTACTTTTTAGTTTCAATCAATTTGTTTTTAGTTTTAATTTTTCAAATTTTTATTTATTTAGATAGTACTTATTTTTTATGTATATATGGTAAGTTTGAGATGAATAGTTATAGTTGAAAGTGAATGAAATATCTTAATTCTTGTTAATTTCCTAACAAAACAAAAGATATTGTAGTAACTGTGCTGTTTTAGCAGAGTTACAAGGGGAAGAATATTTAGAAACTAGATACTGTTCTTTATTGAGAGATAATTACTATATAGTTAATGTAAGTCATGGATAACAGGAGCATAATTGTGTAGATCACACAGTGGGATGGTGAAGGGGGTGGCTTGATCCTGGTGATGAGTCAAGCGCCAAAACAAGGTATCCATCATAAAGGATCATCATTTGTTCATATTGCTGGATTTGGAAATTTGAGTTGACTTCCTAGTCTGGCTTTGAGTAACTGGATAATTGGATTGCAGGTCACAACCCCGCTTACTCAGAACCTTGCTGGCGGGTTGAGCCTTCTGTTTTGACAATATTCACATTTGTACTTATATGAACTATATCAAATGAGTTTTAATATTTCTTCATATTTTGCATAACTTCTATTGTTGTATTTTTGTTTATTTTTGTTTCATTGGAATTTTAATTTATATGGTAATAAAAAATATTTTTATAAAAAAAGAGTGTATATTACATAGTAAAATAAGAAATAATTGCTTATTTCTCCTTATTCTTATTAGCTAATGTATGTTTTATATTGCATTTTTGAGCTTTATGAAGGTTGCTTTAGTATAAATAGCTATATAGATTAATTTTTAATACAAAAGCTTTCTGTACATCAAGTACTGTTAATTAAAAAAGTGTCAACTTCCAGTAGTTAATTAGACAAAAAACTGAATTGTCACTTTACTTAATAGTCAACTACTAGTGAGTTGATTTATCCAAAGTTGCCAATTGTAGAAGTAATTAGTTTCCTCCCTTTTACTAGGGCAAGGGCAGTAAAGCAATTGAACACACCCTTGGCTTCTTTAGTGCCCTTAGAATTAATCAGCCCATGGAGATCAGAGCACTTTTGGAGGGAGCAGCAGAGGGCTTGTCAGAAGTAAAAGTAGCATCCCTGGGGGGGCTCTTGAAGACTCTAATAAAAGCATTTGCTTGAGCCTGTTCATAGTCAACTACCAGATAGTCATGGTAGGGGAAGCTCTCTGGTTGACTTTTGGGAGTGTAGATGTTTTTTCTTGGGATTGGGCCTTTTTCTTGCGCCCTCTGGTCTCCTTGGTCTCCTCTTTAATGATTGGGAGGATCTCATTCAGTTTGGTCTTCAGTATAGTGAGAGCAGTGACATATGTGTCCTTCTTATTGTTGGGAATGAAGTATAAGACCAGGGGAAGGACTAGACTCCCAACCTGTTAATAAATGATCCAAAGCTGGCTAAAGAGCTTTGGGAAGGTTGATAAAGTGCCATCTGCAATACAGATCTTGCATTTCAAGAGATTGCACAGATCCTGGGAAATAGCAAAGCAGATAAAAACTCATTTGTGTTTGGGCTGTTGTGATGTAGAAGGAATTGCTCATCACAACAAGATAGTTTCTGCTCCTCTTTCAAGATTAATTGATCAATCAAGGTAGCACTGACACCTTCAATGCTTAGAGCATACCTCTGATCAGTGAGATATCTCTGTAGTTTGGAGGCATTACCAACTGTGGTTCTCAAGGGTTGTAGGGATGGTTTGAGAGTAGCTGAGCAACTGGAAACACAACAGGACTAATATCTTCTTACCCAACAGAACCTCTATCTGTGGGTTCTGCAAGTAGTCTAAGATTTGTAAGTCAAATGTTGTTTCTATAGTGAATTGTTCTTTATTGGGGGCCTCTTGGGGTCTTTTTATACTTGGAGGAAAATAAGAGAAAATAAAAGGTGAGTCATGCTTACCAGGGTCTAGACTGTCAGGCAATGAGCTTGTTCTTGGAGGGCTGAAACATTTAGGAGAATATTCAGAAAGAAATGGGTTGGATTGGGCAGGAAATGAACATTTGGACATGTGACCTGGGGTCAGGTGGTCACAGCAGTAGTAGGGTCATCTTTGGGGAATTGGGTGTAGAATAGGGTTTCAGACTACTCTCTTTTAGGATTCTCACTTTGGCAAAAAGAGGGGCGGAAGATCAATATACCAATTTACATAGTGGGAACAAGCAATGGGTCAATAACTGATGCATCTGTGGCTAGCCGCAGGTGCGTTGATGGGTTGTCAATTGCCACATAATAAACCTCTTTTGATTGGTCAATAATCTCCATATGAAAACCCACTCTGATGGATCACTCTCTGACGCATCTGCGGCTAGCCGCAGGTGCGTCAATTGGTCTATAATCAGAGACAACACTATGTAATTTGGAGGGTTACCTTCCGGGATAGATTGCAAAAAAGGGCAGCAGGTCCCCTTATACTTTTCTAAATAAGGGATCAGTCTAGATAAGGCAATACCAGGGAGTGGAGCCCTGCACCACATCAACAGAGGCAATTTGGGAGTCATTGAAATTTAGAAGGGCCTCATTCACCACCTCAGTGTTGGTTTTGTCCCTTGTGGTGAGGATACCCTGAAAAAACCAATGTATGAGTTGTTAGAGGGGGTTGAAAGGCTCACTTCAGTTTTGGCCTACAGTTAATGCCTTTAATCTTGTAAACACATAAGTGGTTAGCCTTGCTGGGTAGCCAAAGGTATCACATTTGTAGTGATTTTGGCAGATAGCCCACATTTTATTATTAAAGTTAAAACTGTGCCCTTTGTATACAAAACCAGCATCCCTTTTTGATATAATAGGGAAGCCTGCAGGAAAAGTATTAGGCACTTCAAATGCGCCATTTCTGTTGAAAATGTTATGAACAGTGTTTATGTCCCACAATTTGATTTGGTCATCTACTGGCACATAAGGCTTGGTTTCTTGACACTGCTCCTTCTCAGGCTCTGAGGTGGGGTCAGAGTGACAGTTAAAGTCAAAAATATTTTATTGGGGGTCTGAAGGGGAGTAGACAAAGGGATAGTGAGGAGGGGTAGGACTGTTTCCCCCAGGCTCTGGGGATAGAGTGGAGGTCTTGAGGGGAGCTTTACCCTTAGCTGGCTGCTTTTTAGGGGTAGTTTTGACCTTGATAAAATTGGTTTTGGACTTGGAGGCCTTGAACAAAGCTTTGGTGGTAGGCTTGGGAGGCCCCTAAAAGTAAATTAGTATTAAAATATGTGTAATTTGGGTCATTTCTTAAAGAAAAAATGGAAATGTTTTAAATATAAAAAAGTAGTAAATATTTTTACATAGAATTGTAGAGAAAATCTAAAAATATATACTATCAAAATTTCAATGTTTTTGTATTTATAAAAATAATTTTTTATTAGTAACACAAGTATGCAAAACTTTGAGTTTTGATTGAAAACTTGCAGTTGAAATGGCATTTTCAAAGTGACATAATCAAAGTGCTGTAGCTCAAAAACATAGTGTTTTTGACCATTTTTTTATTATAAATTAACAAATTTTCAGTGGAGCTGCCTCAACTGGGTCAAAGAGTAAGACTTGAATTTCTCAAAAACTAGCTTATACAACTGGGGTTAAAAAGTACCCAGTTGTTTGGAGAAGATAAAAAATATATATTTGAAAAGTTTCAGTTAATTTCTTACATTTTTTATTAATATGGTTTTTTTACATGAAAATGTACTTTTAAAAAGTGAAAAGCAAGAGTTGCAGTGAGGGAATTAATATAGCGTAGCCTGGCGTCATATGTCATTTCCCCTTATTTTCCCCTATCCATTATGCACAGCAAATCAATTGGGCTATATGAAACCCAGTGGAATTTTAAGTGATGTAAATCAAAATGCGTAATCAACCCTGTTCATATTAAAATCTCTAATAAAATATTTCATTAAAGAAGCCCCTATCACTGTATCCATTTATAGAAAAGTTATAAAATACATATAAAAAGTGGTTTTTAGAAGGCAATAATAATCACTAGTAGGACTACCTTAGTGGTGTTTTTAAGGTTTCTTCTATTATAAGTTCTTGGACTACTGCTATAGGAACATCTTCTGATTGTATACAACAGGCTTTGATTTAGTGCAGGAATATTCTTATTTTAGTTTTTATACATGGCTTAAATTGAGATGACATCAATCAAGATAGTTTAAACACACCCCATACTAAGTGATTTCATATGTAAATAAAGTTAGCAGAATAAGATTTAATTAATTTGACTTGAAATGACAAAATTGAGATGGTGTGCTTTCAAGATGCCAATTATAAAATTATAAGTGAATTTCAACTGTTTTTTTGGTTTTTTGTGATTAAAAATTACTAATGCAAAAACACCATCTCAAATTAAATTTAAGATGTCATATTTTGAGATGGTGTTTTTGAGATGGTGTGTCCTACCACTATTTCATAATGTATCATATATTTATATTTCTTCAATAAATTCAATCTTATTCTGCTGAGATTTCTTTTTATATAGTAATATGTAGGGCTGCTTTGGCTAAGCCCCAGGCAGCTGCAACCAGTTTTTGGCTCTGGTTCACACCTTTAAAATATTTATTTTAGAATGTTTAAATAATCAATAAACCCACTTTGGCTGTAGCGGCTCAAAGCCAGAGGCTAGCTGGGGCTGAGCTGAAGCATCCCTAGTAATATGTTAATTTATATGGTTGTTTATTTATAAAATAAAATATATTTATCTTGTCTTCTTATGATCTTTACTTGTTGTCTCTGTTTTTACTACCAATATATTTATGTAGTTGAATATATCACATGTATTTCAGATTATGTAAAAAAAGTGGAGTGGATTATAAATTTATTATACTACTTTAGCTTAAATTTATATATTATAGATTTAATTTTTTATTTTTACCATCAAGTGAATGTAAGACTCTACAAGTAAAAAAGGTTCAGCAAATAATACTTGGATTTATTTTTCCTTGTCTTTGACAATAGACTTTTGATATAACATGCCTCTGTTATTCTGAGCAAGTTAACTTAATAAATTAAGCCTGTTGGGAAAAAACTGTCTGTGTTTGCCAATTGGCACATTGATCTGTGGTCAATCTAGCACAAACTACTAGCTTCTCTGATGCTAGATTGATCACAGGCCAGTATGCTAACTGGCAAACACAGACATTTTTTACCAACAGGCTCAATTTACTAAGTTAAATAGTGAAGAATAACCTAGGCGTGCTTGTCCAAGTCTATTGTAAAAAATACGGAAAAATAAATAAGATTCTGATTTACTAGTCTGTTGTATTTTTAGTTTCTTGAATTCACTTGAGTGTAGCACTATGTATAGATTAAATTGATAATAAAAGTAAATATTAAATTAGCTGAATTAAATTTGGATCATTATTGAAATCAAACATCACTATAATTAAATGAAAATTATATGTTATCAAATTAAAAATTATAAAGTCTAAAGCAATTTATATTGTATAACAATATAAAAAGTTTGGAAAACAAGGTTTGCACAGCAAAATATGGGGTCAGAGAAGATAAATTAGTTGCTGGGTGAAATAACAGTGCTGGCTTGATGTGTTAGTGATTGGACTTTATTGTGCTGGGATGATTGTGTAAGGTTACTCCCCCCTTTGGACTTGGACAGGACAATCCCCCTGCTGCACAAAAAAAACATACCAAAAACCGGCCAAACTGCTCAATCTTCTTGAGAATTTGGTTCATAATGTGGATGAAAGATTTGTACTGGCTTATCCCACAGACTCCCCTGCCTTTGTTGCTCCACCCTGGAAAGAAACACTGATTAAATTGGACTATCTATTAGCCTGGTATCACCTGCTGTTAAAGACTATCAAGACTAGCCAATCAAAACACTCCATATTGGTTTTACCAATTTCAAATGGTTCTCAAAAATCACAAATTCACACTAGACAATCAAGTGGCATCTTTGAAGTAGTAAAAAGCCCTCCAGCCCCCTTGGCTTTGCTAGTAAAATTTCTTCCCCAACCAATCAGATAAAACCAAATACATCAGGTGACTTGGTAACCTCAAACTCATTCCCTTAAGACAAGCCAGGGGACTTTTGATCCCCTGCTTGCTCATTCCTTACCCAAATTAAATTTAAATGTTTTACCAATATTCATTGTATTTTTAAACTCCTGTTTGAGTTCTTTAAAATTGCAAAAACTGTTAGTAAAAATTCTTGAAATCTTTATCTTTTCTTTGCCCCTTTAAATCCTGGCAGTCTTTCAAAAGCCCCTAGAAGGAGCGTCAGCGTATAAGTCTTGCTCTATATACTTACACTTTTGAAATGACAATTCAAACCTAGGAAATAAATTAAGAGTTAATGTAAAAACTTACTTCTATCTTGAATTTTCTTTAACTACGTTTGCTTTGAACCCGCCCTCTATTTAAAAGCTGTTAAAGACGTTCAAGATCTTCCCAAAGCCCCTCCTGGTATTTTAAGTCATTTTTATATCTATTTTATTGTAGCAACTTCTTTGCTATGAAAATTTATAAATTTTAGTACCATAAAACACATCTAGGATCTTCAAGATCTCTGGAGATTCCAAAAATGATAAACCCTGCTATCAAATGTGCTGTGTTTTCTCTGACACTGGTGTTTTTATCTATTTGGACTACCTCTTTAGATCTCTGGGGCCAAAATTTTCTTTTGCTCACCTTGTAAGAGTTGATTCTTCTAGGCTCCTGCACTTACTAGATGATCTCCCTGGTAAGGCCAACCTCCTCCTCTCATTTGAGGAGATTTTGATAAGAAGCCTCACTTAGGATGACATGAAAGTGTACCTTCCCAACCCCAGCCCAGATATTCATCCAGTGTAAGAAGCTCTTGCATCTTTCTGTTCATCATTGAAGAATAAGAGGTCTGCTTTTTATAAGGCGTCTGAAGCCCTGAAGCATGCTCCTATGCAAATTTCATGGCTTTCACTGGTCTACTGTTGATGTGATTCAACACTTATTTTTCCTAACCTCTCTGGTGTCCTCCCTGTGATCCCCTTTCAGAGTGGCTGTTCCAGAAATTCACTGGGCAACATCCTGGTGGTTTTTCACACCAGGATGCAAGCCAAACTTAGTCAGTTTAGCCTCCCTCTCTCTTAGATTGAATGGGGACTGGGAAAGTGTGAGGTACAACAGGTGTGTGATTGCCTTGGCCAGCTCAAAGAATTGATGATAAATGACACCATACTCAGCTCATGGATTATAGTGATTGACTGGCACAATGGGAAATCACA
>QTSX02002432.1:0-75985 GCA_014839935.2 Entomophthora muscae
ACAGTTGTCAAACACTTTCTTCAAGGGTTGTCAGAGTCTTGGTAGTTCTGGCACCTGTGGTGTTGGCTAGAGTGGTCTGTCGTTCAGTAACATCTAGGCGTTGTCCTTGGGTAGTGACAACAGTGGAGAGCTCAGCCAGCCGCAAAGTAAGGGATGGTCCCACTGATAGGCAGGGGGCAAATATGTTGTTTATCAAATTGATCAGCTCACTCATCTCCTGTACGTCTCTGTCCAACTCAGTCTGATCTTGTTTCAAATGGTCCACCTCATTAGCTAGGGAAATCAACTCCTTAGCACAGTGGATTCAAGGAGCCCCTAACAAACCAGGACAACAGCCATCTTCCTTGTTAACCCCAAGTGAGCTAGCAGCAGCCGTCACTACCTCACGTAATGCAGCAAGTTCTTGCTGCAGCTCTGCAACTTGAGCAGTCAATTCAAGCACCTGGGAGTCAGGCTGAGGAGCTTCAGCAGGACGTCCTTGACTGTGAGTAGTTATACGTAGCTTGTGAATAGCGTCCCATATTCTTTGTTCTTCCTCTGCCAAGTCATCAGAAGGGGGAGAGGGCAAATCATCTGACTTGGGCGTAGCTAATTCATTCATCTGACTCTGGAGTTTGGCTATTGCAGTAGCAGTGATAGCTCTTTCTTGATCAAACACTGTACTGAGTTCATTAAGGCCATTAACAGCAAAGTCTGCTACCTGCTGTATTTGCTCAAACAAATACATGCTGAATTCATTGAGCTGTTGCACAAGTTGTTTGAAGTTGGTGAGGTAAGCGTTTAGGGTGGAATCTACTTGAGTTTGCCAGGGTTGTTCTAGCTGGTGAAACTTGTGTAGACACTCTCTTATGTATTTGGGGATGGACTGGCGCATTTGTTCAATAGAATTAACCAAACAGGTCTGGGAGGTGACAGAGTTGTGCTGGTTGTCAGATACCAAGGAAAACAGGGAATGAATCCACTGTTGGTAGGCCACAAACTGGTCCCAGTGATGAGTAACCGCTGCTTGCAGAGACAAGATTTCTTGGACATGAAGCCCCAGCACCATTAGATGATGGGCCAAGGCAGACTGCACAAAGGACAATATTAAGTGCTCAGCAGAGCCAGCCGCTGAGAGGAGATGTTGTGGAAATTGAGGAGCCACAATTAACTTGTAATATTCAGCCCGACTGAACTGCAACTGAAGGCAAGGGATGGCTCCTTCACGGGCTAGTCTAAGGGCTACTGACATGACTTGCTCCAAGTCAGGGGTACCCATGGGGTAAGCAACTAGGCAGGGACCATTCCCAAGGTTCAGTATAGTGAGGGTAATAGACTGGTTGGATATATCTTCTTCAATAAGAGGACAGGTAATTTCAGGTGAAGTTGACTCTTGTATAGGCGGAGGCAAAGGACCTGAAAACGTGGATGCAAAAGGGATAACCAAGGGGCTTACAGCCCCTGTAGTGAGCACCATTTTTGTTGTGTTCTGAGGCGCGGCACAGACACACAACAGGAAATCATAACCTTAGGATTGGATTTGTACTAAGTCTCAGTTAGATGACAGGGAAAGCTATGTGTTCACCTTGCGGCCCTGGAAGAATAATCTCTACTAGTTGTGGCTAGAAAAAGGCGCAAAAGTACAGAAGACACAAATACAAAAATGTGAAAGGAACTTAATTTTTATTGGTGAATGTGAAATGGAATATATAGTGGTTAGGAATACCACAAAACACTACCAGGACTTTAGGATCACTTGTCATCAGCATTAGTGGGGCAAGTGAGTTGCAGAGTCAAGAAACCAAACAATTGTATTTCCTGATTCAGTCATCAAATCATTTTGAGAGGCAAAAATAAGCAAGAGAATGGTCTTTGAAATGGCCCACCAAAGGCAAAATCAATACATGGTGAATAGCGGTATTCATGACACTTGAGGACACAGGAGAAAGAACACACTCCTGGGTAGTGCTTGGGGAGGGGCATGTAGGTTGGGAATGACCATAGACAGAGGCTTCACTTTCAAGAGACCCAGCATAGCCCTGCATGATTTTGTCAAGGCCAAGGAACAGCTTGTTTATTTGGTTGTTATTAAAAGAAGGGTTAATAAATTTTATATTAAAAAATTAAACTAAAAAAGAGAAGTGTATATTTTATTCAATTTTATTGTTAAATATGTTAAGTTGGTGAATATTATGATCTAAATTTTAGCTGTCCTGAACTGGAATACAGTAATTTTTTGAGAATGGCTGTGATTTATAAAATTATTAGCACAAATCCACTCTAGATCCTCTGAATTCCTGTTTGAGATGCCCACAAATTATATTTATTTCAAATTCACCTCGTTTTTGATTTGAAATTTGGTTCTTTGATTTGACAATCCCACAATTTCATATTTGTTAATTTTTACATGTTGTCTATGATTCTTTAGACATACAGGAAATCCCAAATTGTACATTATAATGGCAACAGCCCCAATATAAACACTAATAATTTCAACAGCAACCATGTTGACACTTTTATCAACATGGTCACTATTGACTCAATTCATAAGTTCTACTAAGTTTTTTTTCTAGTCACACTAGTGTAATTCCTGTTTTTTAAAGTGCTCAGGAATGTGAACCCAGAAAATACAAAAAATTGTGTCTATTTCAACACAATTTAATATTAAGCTTAATAAAAATCTCGGTGTAACCCAATTTTTCCTTTATTTGTACTAATAAAAATTATTTTATTTATTTGTTTTCATGACGTAAAAGTGTCAATGTTGACACTTTTTAAGTCAAACTTATTTTTAATACTAAAATTGAAAAATCTACAATAAAAATTAAGTGTACATTCAATTTTTTATTAAATTAATATATTGAAAAAGGTATTGTCCATATAGCTGATTGTTGAAGCTTTTATCTTATAAATTTATCAGTGGCACTGATTCTGTCATCAATATATTAAATGGATTGGTGGCTAACAGTGATCCAATAATTTAAATGTGAGTTACTATGCAATTTACAATATAATTTATTATTAATAATAATATCAACAATTAAAAATGATGTCTATTTGCTTGTGATCATCTGCCAGGATGAATATATGCAAATTAGAGTGGCACAATTAAGCTTAAATTACTATACCACCTCCTAATAAGTATGTTGTAAGTGACAAAGTTGACACTTTACCTTTTTCATATCTGAAGAGAACTTATTAACAACTTTTGATATATGTAATGATAAAATATCATATTCTCACCCCCAAAATATCATTTTTAGTAAAGAAACACTTAAATTTGATTATTTTTAACTTATTTTTATATTACAACTGAACCAATGAGGATTCAGTATTTGGGATTAGGGAAGACAACAGTCCAATTGAAAGGACAGAATAATAAGAATAAGGTATCATTTATTGTAGAATATTGTGATTAATATACCATATGAGGAAAGCCACAAGGCCACACGGGGGTGGCATGATGGGAAGTTACATGTAAGGTTTGAAGCCAAGGAATAACTTGTGTGGGGATCAGCAAGTCAAATTGGTAGTGCTCCTAATTAGGATGAAGTACCCGCCATTTGATATTGCCATCAGATTAGTTCATGTTGTTAGATACGTCAAGGGGCAACTCATTGAGTGCTCCCTGTGTATTGTAAGTTATGCTAGCAGACAAGTCAAGAAGTTTAGTTGCAACACCCCCTTGCCCCCTGCTTGTTGTCAGACACCAAGACTAGAGTCTGCAAAAGGTCTGGGAAGTTCTGCACAAACAACCTTTGTATGGGGATGGCGCGGCAGGGGCGCAAGCAATCATGGTGAAGCTTCTTGGTATTTTCTTGGGCGTCTTCAAGTTGATAGGTATAATTGTCATAGACAGCAGCTATCTTGAAGGGCCCTAGGTGATTGGGCTCCAACTTGGCAGAATTGGGATTTTGGGTGTAGACAGGGTCACCTACAGCGTATCTAGCTTTGAGGTGCTTTGTCCCTCCTGCAATCTGCTTGTGTTTGATTTACCAGGCTTTGGCACACCATTGATCTAGGGATGGAGTTGTTACTAGGGGAAGCTTGTTGGGACCCTTGGACCGTAGCTTTCCCTGTTCAACTCCTGCCAGACTATCAGGTATCCCACAGGCCAGGGTTCTGGGGCTGAACCCTGTGCCCCTGTTGATTTTGCTTGCAGGATAAGTAGAGCAGTGGGCAGGTGTTCAGTCCATGCGGTGTTAGGGTGCTCTTGTGAGAGCTTGGCAATCAATTGGACCAGTGAGCCATTTAACCGTTCCACATGTCCATTGGCTTGAGGATGGTAGGGGGTTGTAACTACATGTTTAAGCGTGTTCTTGGCGCAGTATGCCTTCATGACATGCCCAACAAGTTCAGAGCCGCCATCTGTGATGAGACGTTTGGGTTGTTCAAAGCAGGCCACAATTTCCTTGCCAATAAAGCGGGTGATGATGGTGGCAGTGTGGTTGGTTGTTGCCCAGGCCACTGGCCAGCAAGTGAAGTAGTCAATGACAGTGATAATGTACTTCTTTCCCAGTCTGTCTTTAGGGAGTGGCTCCACAATATCAAGGGCCCACTGCTTGAAGGGTTCCATGGCCTTGATGGGTGGACAGACTTGGGGGTGCAGGTTTGGGCGTGTTTTTTTGCACAACACACACATTTTGAGGAGGTCCAAGATGTCTTGACGCATGCGCGGCCACCAAACCTTCTGTTTCATAATCTTAAAGAGGTTACGCCCTCTGATGTGACCCAGGGTTTAGTGGTAGTGTAATTTTTTGTCACCTTGTTGTGTGGTGGGAATGTAAGGCGTCTTTTCACCTGTCTCTGCCCAACAGCAGACATTACCAGCATCAGTGGTGAACTGACTTTTGTTGTACTTCACCTTGGAGATGGTGACCAAGTTAGGGCCCTTGTAGCAGGTTGCCTCAGGGCAGAAGTAGAGCATGGGCCAATCTGGATCTAAACCTTTGTCCCCAGTGATAGATGCTACGTAGAGCCGCAAAAGAGCGTCAGCTGTGACAAGTTCCTCCCCAGGTTTGTACTCAATGTGTAACTGGTAAGGGGATAGGCGCTCCACCCATCCTGCTTGGCAGCGTGTTAGGTGAGACTGTGTGTTGAAGTACTGAAGTGACTTGTGGTCCATCAGAATGCGGGGTGGGAAGCTAGCACCTTCCAGGTAACATCGCCACTTCTCAACGCAGTGTACAATGGCTTCCAATTCTTTATCATGGATGGGGTAGCGTTGTTCTAAGTCAGTAAGTTTCCTGGACTCATAGGCCATGGGGAGAACGACGCCATTGTCAGTTTCTAAACTTAGCATGCCCCCTATGGCCCTGTCAGAGGCATCAGTCTTGAGTTTGTACTGACAGTTTTGATTGGGAAATTGCAGCACTGGTGCTGTTGTAAGTCTTTGCTTCAACATTTTGAAGACTCAATCTCTGGCAGGGGTCCAGTAGAAGCGCTGCTTGGTGTTGAGGAGCTCAGTGAGAGGCGCAATTAGTTTCCTGAAATTGTGAATGAACTTGCGTGCATAGGCAACCATGCCTAGGATTTTCCGCACCTGGCCCACATCAGTGGGGCAGCAGGCTGGTGATTGCCTTGATTTTGGCAGGGTTGGGATTTATCTCTTGGGCAGAGATCGTGTGCCCAAGGGATAACAGCTCCAACTTGAGAAACTTGCATTTGGAGGGTTTAGCTTTTAGCTGGTTTTTTTAAAGGGTGTTGAGGACAGCACAGAGGTGTTGGAGCTGTGTGGTTTGATCTTGACTGAAGACAATAATGTAATCAAGGTACACAACCACACACTTTCCAATCAGGTCCTCAAATGCTTTGTTCATTAATATGGCAAAGGTGGAGGGAGCATTGGTCATTCCAAAGTTCATGATACTACACTAAAATGACCTGTAGCGCGTGCAGAAGGCAGTTTTTGCCTCATCCCCAGGTGCAATGCAGACCTGGTTGTACCCTTTATTGAGATCAATCTTGCTAAAGACCTTTGCACCCGCAAGCGTGTCAAACAGGTTGTCAATCAACAGCACGGGTACTTATTCTTAACTGTCACCTCATTTAGGGCGCAGTAGTCTGTGACCAGGCAAAGGGACCTGTCCTTCTTGGCTACAAAGAAGACAGCTGCCCCGTATAGAGAGAGTGAGGGGAGAATGAAGCCCTTATCAAGCGCGTCCACAAGGTGCTGGCAGAGGGTCTCATCTTCCTTTGGTGTAAGACGGTATAATGGCTGTGCTTTAGGTAGCAATCCTTGAAGTTGTACAGCGTGCTGGATCTCCTGGGGAGGAGGTAGTTGTTTTTAGTGTCTCACTGAATACATCCTTGTACTCCTTGAAGAGTGAGGCAAGTGCTGGTGGTGGTGAGGAGGTCAAGGGAGGGACCACAGATGGTTCAGTGTGGATAACTTTGACTGAGCATTGGTTAAAGTCTAGTTTCCCCCCTTGAAATTGTACAAGCCTGGCTCTGTTATTCTGAAAAACAAAGTATCATGGAGTAACTTGCTCATTTCCATGGGGTAGATCTAGAACCCCACCCCATTTCTATTGAGGGTGATGACAGAGGTATCCCAGTCAATGTAGGATTGTTGTGACAAAGCTAGTCAAGGCTGTCAATTATGTTGTGGCTGAGTCCTGCCATGATTGGCCCAGAGAGCTTAACCTGGATGTTCCCCATTCTCACAGAGAAGGGTACCGTCTCGTGGGTGATTGCAACTCTGCAGTAGTCAGTTACTTGTACTGCCTTGAACCTGTTTGGAACTTGGTCCAATTGTTGAGAGTTGGCAAACACCTAGTCCACCATAGTGTGGTCAGCCCCAGTATCTACCAGTAATTTGTGTGTGTTTCCACAGAAACAGAAGGGATAAGACAAGTGTGTTACTTTATTTGAGGAGTGACTTGCTTTTAATACGGGGTCATCACTGTGGACTTGAAAGACGTCCAGGGTTTTGACTTCATGAATGTTGTAGTCGGAGGGATTTTTTGCAAGCAGGTATTGAGAGGATGGGTCCAGTGGGGTTGTAGGGCCTCTTATTGCTACAACCCCCAGGCTTTTCCTGGATTCTCAATTTGCGCAAGCTGGAGCTCCCCTTGTGGGGGCGTTTAGTCCCATTATCCTGCTGACGGGGCTGGCGGCGGCCCACCTGATTGTGGCTATTGCCAGGTGTTGTATGTGGTTGGGATGGAGCGTCACTAGTATGGCAGAAGCCCATTGAGGCCTGGTTGTTAGCCTCCACAATGACCTTATAGCAGTCATTGATGGAGGTGCAGCAACCTACGGGGACCCACTAGCAGATATGGGGTTTTAACCCATTGATAATGAGGGTAAGTAGCATTGCATTTCTGTCAATCACTACTTTGGGGGGTGGCAGCAAGAGCTTGTTGCCAAGCAGAAAAGTACTCAGGAACAAAACTAGTTTGTCTAATTGCTAAAAGGGGGTCCCCACAACAATGGGGGAGAATATTTTGCTGTAGCGGGACTTGGCGGCGTCGCAGAATGCCGCCCAGGTAATGTCTAGTTCTTGACTGGCCCAGTTGGTGAACCACACAGCGGCGGGCCCCGTGAGGCAACCAGACGCAGTGGCAACCCACATGGGCTCAGGAACCTGACAGATACAGAGGCAGGTTTCAGTAGATTGGAGCCAACTGACAATGTTGGCCCCTTTGACGCCACCATCAAAGGATTCTAGCTGAAGTTTGAGCATGTCTTGGGACAGGTTTGACTGGGGCAGAGCCAATTGTACATTCTGGTGAGAACCAGCTGGTCTTAATAGATGATGTACCTGTTGGGGATGTCCCTCTTGGGGATTGGCAGGAAGGTCTCTTGTTGGGGGGATAGCCATATGGCCTGTACTCCATCCTTTATTGGGGGAATTTTGTTTTAGGTAGGCCGTAAAGCTACCGCTGCTACCACTGTTGCAACTGACCCAATGAGGATTCAGTATTTGGGATCGGGGAAGACAACAGTCCAATAAAAAGGACAGAATAATAAGAATAATGTATTGTTTATTGTAGAATATTGTGATTAATATACCATATGGGGAAATCCACAAGGCCACACAGGGGTGGCATGGTGGGAAGTTCCATGTAAGGTTCAAAGCCAAGGAATAACTTGTGCGGGGATCAGCAAGTGAAATTGGTAGCGCTCCTAATTAGGATGAGGTACCCGCCATTTGATATTACCATCAGATTAATATATGCCGTTAAATATGTCAAGGGGTGACTCATTGAGCGCCCCCTGTGTATTGTAAGATATGTTAGCAGATGAGTCTGGAAGTTTGGTTGCAACATTTATATATTTTTAATTTTATTATGTGAACAAAAAAGCACAGAAAACGTTTAACATTTGCTAGTACGCTTAAATTTAATTAAGTGTGCTATTTTTTTCATAATAAATTTTCAAAAAAATGTCAACAGTGTTAATGTTGTCACTAATAATGTCTAAAACCTTTTTAGTTGGCAGTGTGAATTCAGGATATTTTTGATAATTGTCTTCCATAATGCTGACACTTTTCACTTCTCAAATATGAAGCTTTTATTTTTTACATAATAAAAACATCTGATTTCTTAATATGCTGTATTATCAACTTTTCTCTTTCATATGCTATACTTTTTAAATAAAATCTATATCTAAATATAATTCTTTTAAATAAATCTCTTAACTTTTAACTTGTTATTTAAAATTATAATAAAATAAAAACTATAACTTTTTTAAAAATTTTAAACGTCAATAAAATCCATGTAAGGTTTACTTTTTTTATTTTATGCTTTTTAAGTTTGTTTTTTGTTTTTTAAATACAAAGCTTTATCTCAGAATTTGTTACTTATTGTTTTAGGACAAGAATACCTCAAAGTAGCTAAAGACACCAAGATTCCCATAAAGGCTCCAAGACTCCCAATCAGAAACCTTTGTCATCAAAGAAGGCCACCTCTAAGTCCTCCCCAAATCCCTCCCCTGAGCCCTCCCCCAAGCAGATCCCAGCTCACTCCAATGGGGGATAGAAAACTGATAGCTCCCTTACAGACCACAGTTATTATAACTCAGCTTCAGATGAGGAGCCCAAAAAAAGTACCACTAAGCCTAGAATTCCCCTCCAAAGGATAAGTCTCCCACACATGAGGAGCACCAGCAAGCTCCCTTCTTCTCCCCCACCAAGCTCTCCTCCTTCCAGCTCATTAGGGAATGACTCAAAGCCACGGCTTTCCTGGCTTTTGCCATGCTTCTGCTGGCTCTTGGGACGCTCTTGTGGCCTACAACATTTAAAATGTTGATAGAAAGTTTAAGGTTCCTTCCTCCTTGCCCAAGTACTTCCCTATTATGAGTGTCAAGGTTGTACTGGCTATGGTGGCCAATGGGTACATTTTTTCCTGCAACAATGCCAACTGGGGCATCAAGAGTCAGCATTACACTTGTGAGGACTGCTCCTGCCCAGTGCGGCTCAACACTGAGCTCTGGGATTTGGTACAAACCATCAGGGGTCAGCATATTTGTGTGGGACCAAATACCACCATAGCCCAACTCCTCAAGTGGTATCTTGTCCAGGTCATGTCCACCTCAAAAGACCTTTCCCCTACCCAGCTGGCTGTGCTTGCCTGCAAGTACATCTCCCTACCAGCCTGAAGAGGGTTCCAACCCATAGTCAGCTGGTGAAGTTTGTGAGTAATAGATGTCAAGCCTTCAATCCCCTGGACAAGAGTACCACTACCATCAAAGACCTGGTCCTCACAGATGCTCTCAAGAAAACTGAGAATGGTGAGATTTCCCTGCTTCATGACAATGGGCAGGAAGTGGAGGATAGGATTATTGCCTACGCCATAACCCAAAACCTGGAGAAGCTCAACGCTGCTACCACCTGACTGTGCAACAGCACTTTTTCAACCTGATCCCCCTCTTCAAGTAGCTTTGGGTACTACATGGCCAATTCGACATGCAGGTCATCACCCTTTTATTATTCCTCCTGCTTGGTGCTAAGTCTGAAGTCTATGTCAGAGCCTTCAAAATTGTCCGGGATGCTTTGAGCTCCCTTCATGTCAGCAAGCTCCCCCTCCCACTCACACCACTAGAGCAAAACCTTCCTCTGATGAGAAGAATGATTCTTCCCAGGCTGATGAGCAGCTAGCTCATGCACAATCACTTGGGCCAAAGGTGATAATCATTGACTTTGAGCTTGCTCAGTTCAGAGCCTTTGGGGCCACCTTCAATAGCAAAGTAAAGGGCTGCTTCTTTCATTTTAGGCAGGTCCTCATCAAGCATCTTAAGAGCAAGAAGGCCTCTTTTAGAAGTATCTCAACACTGTTAAAGGGAAGTGCTGCTTTGAATTGACTCAGTTTGCTGCCTTGACTTTTGTGCAGCCAGAGCTACTGGGCTTGGCTTAGAGGCCCTACTGGAGGATGCTTATGTTAAAAGGCATTCCATCATTTTCAAGGTCTACCTTGATTACTTTGAGCGCCAATAGGTAGGAAAGAAGGTGACTGCCTGGAGAGGAAAGAGCGGGGTCACTGTGCCATGGAACTGTCAGAGCACCTGTGACAGTCCACATGTTTGGTGGTTTGCAGGTGGGGCAAATGTTGGCCAAGAAAAAGTTTGGTTTTTTGTTGCAGGTAGAGGCCTAGCAGGTAACATAGGACTACTAGGGGTAAGTAAGGTGATCCTAGTAGGTAACATAGGACTACTAGGGTAAGTAAGGCCTGGCTGGTAGGTAACAAAGGACTACCAGAGGCAGATGTTGCCTCCACTCAGCAGAAGATATTGGCTGCTTTGGGCTATAGTTCTTCACCTAGCAGGGAACTGTGGATGCAGAAGGGTGAAGACTGAGATAGCAAGCAGGGAACTTTGTCTGTCTGAGGGGGGATTGGTTTTGGACCCCTGGCGGGTAACGTGGGCTGCCAGGGAGGGGAAGAGCTTTGAGAGCTTTATATACCCTAATATGCTTGCAGGAGGTCTGTGAGCAAGCACCCTACCTAACAGACTGGTAGAGTGTCCTCGTTTATTCCCCTATGGGAGCTTTGGGGGAACCCAAAGTAAGCATTGGAGGGCACAGATTTGCTTAGAGGTGTTGCCAAGGCAGTTTGCTTGGGGAAGCAAGCTGAAGAACTGGGTTGATCAGGCCTCTGGAAAGTAGAGCTGATTACTCTGCAACCAAAAGCCCAGTCTAAATCACCTGGGTGAGTAAAGACAACACATAGACATTGATCTATGGTTGAATGGCCTAGATGGACTGCCACTTGCAAGGGCCCAGTCAAACGCCAGTTCAATGTAGACTCATGCCTGGGTCTACAAGTTCTGGTAATAGGGAATGAGATAAAGAACCAAGGTGGTTCAAGGAATTAACATAGAAGAGTAGTGAGAGGGACTGTTTGATCACAGTGAAAGCTAGTTGACGGACTGTTAATTCATATGGAATTGTGGGAACCAATATGGTTCAGTGTGCAGAGAGAATTATGGAGGTTCCTAGTGAGGATTTGTTGAGGGACTAGTTGAGGATAAGCTAAAGGACCAGGAGATTATGATGCAGGACTAGCTGATCATGATGCAGGTTGACCAAAGGACCAGAAGATTGTGTTGCAGGAGTAGCCAGAGGACTGATGAAGTCAATGGACTGATTGCTGGTTTTGCTGAAGAGCTGAAATATGAGCTGACTGAAAGATCTGAAGATGATGGTGAAGAACTGGGTTCCAGAGAAATGAGCCAAGATTTTGCTGAATTGATTTGCCAAGGTGGTAAAATGTAGAATATTTTGCCTTGGTTTAGTAGTAGAATCAAGAAGGAATGTAGATAGAAGTGTGAGTAAGATATTTATTTATTAAGTTCCTAGGATAGATGAAGGTATGTTGCTATGAGAGCAGGATACAAAGTTATTTTGGTGGGACATTTTCCTTGGATTTTACAAGATTTTTAAATATATGAGATAAACGTTGAAGAGGTCCAGAAAGAACAGTTTAAATAGTATTCTACTATTTAAATAGGTTTAGGTTGAATGCAGGGAAGACTGGTGCTGGAGTAATGGACTGGTTAACACTTTGAGCGGTTTGAGCTTTGGAAATTATTTCCATAGTTGGATCCCAATGGAACTTCAGAAATGGTCTATTTCTGCGCTCTGTATTTATTGATTGAGTTCTGGCAGATTTCCTGATGAAAATGCTTGGTTGAAAGCCAAAAGCTTAAAATATAAGCGAGGAAATAGTGAATTAATACTTTAAGCTTTTGATAAAATAAGTATTTAAGCTTAAGTTATTATAAGAAAAAGTGAGCAATAATGGCTTAAGCTTCTGAAAAAAGCCATTTTGAAGGCGGAACTGTTGGGAAAAAGACACTATAAAAAGGTGGATGGCTGGAAAACTACAGGGTCTTTTGGAGTTCTTTCTGGGTCTTTGATGGGATCTTTCTGAGGCCTTTTGAGTTTCTGCCAAGAATTTTTTGAAAGCCTTTTGATCACCAGCAGGAGCTTTATTGGACTGACAAGTGGAATAAAAAGGCCACTGGAGCTATAAAGAGAGCTGAAGCCCACAATAACGGAGCAGGAGCCCAAGAATAAGAAGCTGGATCTTGAGTGCAGCGCTGGAGTCCAAGTTTGAGGTGCTGGAGTCCAAGTTTAAGAGCAGGAGTCCAAGTCTAAGGAGAAGAAGTCCAAGAATAAGGTGCAGGAGTCCAAGACCAAGTAAAAGGAGTCCAAGATATTGTTGGAGGACTCCAAGTACTGGCAAATCCATATTGTTTCCTTGACTCCCCGGGTCATATACCAGAAGGTTTCTAAGGGGATCTTCCTTCTGAGAGTGAATAAAAGCCCATTTTGACCCCTATACATATTTATATGATACATTTTTGCTTACTAGAGAATGACAATCCCTTCCAACTGGTCCCTGGCTACAATCCAGGACACACTTTGGGTACTTGTGGACAGGAACCCCACAGCGCCTGTCTCAAGGGGAGATGAAGACCACCTCCAGCCTGGAGGTGTGGCATAAACACCTGAAGGCAATTTTGTGACAGAAATTGCTGGATAGTAAGAAGCTGTCTTAAAGTGGTTGGGAATCACCACCTAAATCCACATAGAGTTGATGATTAACCACCAACAAAGCTTAATATACTGTTTTGTGGAATTTCCAAAATATACACTAGGGTTAAGAAAAATTATTAACTCTAACCAAAAGAGCTCAAGATAAATAGCCTGTGAGAGAATCATAGTGTCTTTGGCATAAAATTTAGGACATTGAGATAGAACCAAAGTTTCAGTTTCAAATGTAGGAGGAACAACTCCAATATTGGCAGGCATTGGATGAACATTGGGCAGAGGTGACAACAAAGTGCCAACAGCAGGGCCCCATCTTTCTGTAATAATCTGGCTAAGAATTAGATTGTAGGGAATTTAGCGCAACAGGCCAACTACAGGATGCATTTGAAAATAAATTTAGACCAAGAGATATTTGATTTTATTGAGTAAAATTTTTTTGGGAGGACTCAACTCTTAAGAGTGAAATAGTGAAAATTATTCAATATATATCAAAATTTGACTAAGCAATACCACCTGGATCCTGGGCTCCTATTCCTTCTACATCATCAAGTGAGTATCTGGTCCAGTTTGCAAAGAACCCTTGAGTGACCAACTTATGATGACCATGCTGATAAATAAGATCATATTGGGTGACCCTCAAATTACGTCAATTTATCAACGTCAGCTTACAGGGGTGAATCAGATTCAACTGGCAAACTGGAGTAGCTACAACCCATTTTTGATCAATTGTTTGATTCAAGTCCATTAAACCAGTCAATTTTGTTAAAGGTTTTCCAGCTTTTTGAGCCTTCCTACTTGGCCAAATAATCCCTGAAATTATGGAATTCACTGTGACAAAGTCTAGGACCAACCCCAAGTACAACAAGTTTTTTCTCAAGCTACAGGAGGAGCAAGCCTGCATGTCTCTAAGTTTTGTGACCTGGCCAACCAGGTAGCCCCCAAGAAGAGTAAAGTTAAGGAGCAGTACTATCATGAGGACATTCAAAAGGTGGTGAAGAAAAAGTATAAGGTGGCATAAATCAAAAAAATAGCTTGAAGATGTTTCAACTGCTCTTGCTGGTGGCTTCAATTAGCCCAGTAAACTTTGCTTTGCTTTGCCTGGATCCTTTTTTACTTTTGAACTTTGATATTATTTTATTTTATTTATTTTTAATAGTACTAATTGTTTTAGGTATAAATGGTAGGTTTCAGATACAGTTCAATGTGGTTTTGTAAGAATTATCTTTTATCTTGTTAATTTATCTTTAAAGTATGAGATATTTCCAGTTGTGCTTATAGAAAGTATAATAAATTAAATATGGAATTTTCTTATATTTTGTAGTTTTTTAGATATATCAAATATATTTTTTATTAAAAATCTAATTTTTATGGTATTAAAAAATATTTTTATAGTTAAGAGTGCTTTTTACATGGTAAACTGAGAAATATTTGCTTATATCTCTTTATTTTTATAAGAATGGTACAGTAGTTTTAAAAGCTATGGTGACAAGCAAAAACAATCCAGATTTAAACAAAATGAACTCAGATTTAAACAAAAGTAAAAATAAATGAATTTAATTGATTTCCAATAGAGTTGGGTTCATTTCAATTTTGCTTAAATCTGAATTCATTTTGTTTAAATAGAGTTCATTTTGTTTGTTGCCATAGATTTTAAAAAAACTGTATTTTTTATTGCTTTTTGAACTTTATGGGGTCATTTTAGTATACCTATGTGTTTTTAAAAGAATATATTAAAAATATTCAGAAAAAGTGTACTGTTAATTAAAAAAATGCTATCATTCAGACAACAACATTAAGTAAACCGGGGCCGCCACTTTACTAAAGTGTTGACATGGCCACTGTTGACATTATTAGTGTCAACATGGGTGCTGTTGCCATTAGAATCCTGAATTTCTGATTCATGTATCCTGCATTTGCTTGTTGTTTTTTGTCCTTAGTTAGTTGAGTTATCTGCTCAAGATATTCAAAATTTGACAATTTAAATATACCAAAAAGTCAAATTAAATGGTTGATTTTATTAAATATTTTGATTTTCACTAAGCTGAGTTTCCCGCAAAAGTGATTCAAAATTTGGACCAAGGATTTGACAATCCCACATTTTTACATTTAGGTTCTGGATTTATAGTACCAAAGGGCTTTCAATCTTAAACAAAGTATGGCACCCCAACCTTGCAGGATATTGGCTTTAATTTGATACACCCCTTGATGACCTTGGGTGGGTAGGTATACCAAATTTCTCTATCAGGATGTCCATATATGTTACAAAAGTAACAATTTTGAAGCCCTGGGCGGGAATCAAACCCGCTCCTAGCCACCAGGTGGAGATAGAGGGCGGGGGAAATTCACCTGCACCTGGATTTTTGCTTTTCAAAGCAAATCCAGGTGCGGGAATAATTCCCGCCCTGGTGGCAGCTGAGGGCCCGCTTTGGGCCCCAAAAGCTATGCCCAAGCCTTGGTGGGTTTGGTTGGGCCTGGGCAGGCTATTTTTAGCTGCCTAGTAAACCCAGACCAAGCCCACCCTCCATTAAGTAATTTGGGGTCCCCAATTGGGGACCCCTTTTTTAATCAAGTTCTTTGGGCTCAAGAGAGCCTGTCAAGCCAGTCCAAAAATGGTGATCAAATTTGAAAACCCCCAAAACCCAAGAAGCCAAACCTGCCAAAATCAATGACCAGCCAAGCCAAGATGGACCATCAAAAATCCAAACAACTTTTCATGAAACCCCCAAAAATAACCATGAAGCAGCCAACCAAACAGCAGAACCTGAAATGCCAAGCCTTGCCACCCAGATAGCATCAGAAGAATACCTAGAGGCACCTGCATGTGAGTAAGTATATAAATCAGAAGCAATTGAGAAAGTTCTGTATTGTCATCCTTACCAAATAAAGTTGTTATGAACCTTTGGTTCACCGATCACTTTCCATACCTATTTTTGATACTCTTCCATCTGTATATACCCAAGTGTTAGTAATCCTCTACTGGGATAGATAGTCAGACTCCAGTTGATAAAACAAAAGCCTTTGACTACTACTGCCCACCCAACGCTCCATTGGGCCCTGTGCATTTCACTGAGTATCCTGCCAATCCTGACCACAAACCCTTGACATTGGAAGACTTGCAGTGGTACACCTGCCCAAACGCTCCCAAGGAACCCTACCAAATTGTCCAAGACGGCAAAGCAATCACCATCTATCCTTTGATCTTCAACAGGAAGTACAACAATCCTGCCGCCTACTTGGTCCCCATGGAACCGCCCCCCGACACCCAAACCAACCATCTCAACCCCCCCACTTCTGAAAACCTCTGGCTAGAGTAGTCAATTCCTGGGAGTGCTTTACCTTGCGCTCACAGGATTGATTGACTCTGCCTTGCCAGCGGCTATACCTTGGGCTATGGCTGGGAAGGCCCTTTCCTACCTGGTAAAGTTAGGTCCCATCATCTGTTGGGCTATGCCAGTACCTGCTTTGACTCCTCCCTCACCTGCTGGAGCTCCAAGGTACTCCTGGTATCCTGACATTATGGCAATCCACCCTAAACTTGGTAACCTGGGCCCCAAGATGTTATTAGCACTTGGGGCTACTTGTATATTTGTTTTTATGATTACCAATTATTACTGTTATTTGTGGCTATTATACCAAATCTCCTCCATGTAGAAGAGAACAACCTGGACCTTGAATGATTCTAAGGATTCTCCAGAGAGCAAAGACCCAACCTCAGCAACCTCCTCCCAAGTAAAGAACGTCATTGTGAACCAAACCACCTCCAATGTGACCATCCCCAGATGGGAAAGCTCAGCCTAGAGGAAGCTAGGATAGCCATGCTGGTACTACAACTGCACTTCCTAGCCAATGTTGCCACCTATCCCAACAACACAGTCAAAGTCTTGGGAGTAGCATCCATGCTAACAGGGGACGCCCTAGACTGGTTTGGCAAAGCCACCACCAACAATGTAGAGTTTTGCTTAGACTATGCTCAATTTAAGGCTGAACTAATGGCCACAGGAGAGGACCAGAATACTTGTCACTTCACCTTCATGACCCTTTTAGAATTCAAGAAAAACGGCCGCCCACTTCAGACCTATGTAGAAGAGTTCACCAAACTACATACTTGTGCTATGCTGGACAACAAATTAGCTGCCATCCTATTCAGAAAAAACATGAACCCAGGGTTGAAGGACCTCCTCAAGCACCCCCCCCCCCACAATTAGCTTAGAAGAACTGATTGTGCTCTGCTGAGGACTAAGCTTAAACCAAGAAACCCACAGTGCTGCCCCCATGAACCCCGGATGGCTAGAAGCCCCACTGTGGCCAGACCAGCCATGACACCTGTTGTAAATTGCGCAATTAATGCTATTTTAATCTGGCCTTTGAACATTGATAGTTGCAAAGATTTGGCTGGCTTTGCCTTCAAGTTTGGAGATCCCTGCCTTCTGCAAATGGGTCTGGTTTAATATCCACCCATTCCAGATTATTTTACCTGTCTATGGTTGACCCTGGTATGACCTCATACCAGTGTGACCCCCTCAGCCACTCTGTCTTCCTATTGAGTGATCACTGTCCCTTGTCTACTATTTGAAGTAGAATCATTACTCCTAATAAAGATAAGTTAATCCACATTTGTGTTGGCTTTTATAATCTATAAGCTTTTCCTGTCCTTTCTGCCAAAAGGACTTTTACATCTTGTTTTCCGGGAAACTAAGGTATGTGCCCTTAATTTTGCCCTTAAGGCTAACCCCAGGCTAGCTTCAAACCTCAAATCTTTTGTAATAAAGATTTCCCGCCGTGTCATCCAGGATGTTGTCCCCTGGAGCCAAACACAACAAAATGATGCTCACTACAGGGGCTGCAAGCCCCTCAGTTACCCTGTTCCCATGTGCATTCTCTGGTCCCTCTCCCTTTGTTTCAGAAGTACCAGATCAACCTAAAGTTTCTTGTCCTCTCAGAAGAAGAAATCACCAATTCCCCCGCAAATCCTATGGTTTTGGTTCTGTCTCCTGGGCCTGCATGGGCCCCCTTCCTGCTTTCTCCATAAACTATGAGCAAGCTTGTGCTGCTTCCCGCTCCCTTCTTCATTTTGGCATGGTAGCAATGCACTCTATCCCTGGCCTCTGTCCCGGGTACGCCTCTGAAATCCTGTATTCCTTCCTTTTGGACTTTAGTCTCCCCCTGTATTGATGGAATCCATGGATACTATTGGTGTGTTGATCAACCAATTCATCCAAACTGCCCTAGTTCACCACCAACTTGCCTTAGGATCCCAAAATCAACTATTAGATTCTGTAGCTACTGCCGTCTCAAATAATCATGCTCAAAATATGGCCTACTGAGAATGGTCACACAGTCTCTTTGCTTGTTTTTCTGATAACCAGCACAACTTTTTGGCGTCACATAAGTATTTAACTGCCTCCCTGAACTCCCTTTGTTCCTCGCTCCCTGGATACCTAAAGGATTGACTATGCAAATTGAATGTACATTAGGCCACATGGCATGAGCAAATTGAGGCTTTTCTGCTAAACCATTGGCAGGACTTTGAGACTCTGGTTAGTGAGCTCAATCAATTCAGAGAGCATGTCAACTTGCAACTCAAATTAATAGGAGCTCATGTCAATACTTGGGGCTGCCACCTGCAGCATCAATACGGTCTATATAAAGCTGCTCTAGGCGACACTCTATACCAGGTGCAAAATTATGTGGATGATAGGGTAGCGTCTTTATAAGTGACTCCTCCTGCTCCTCCTGTTGAGACCCCATCTTATTTTGAAACCAAGGTATGGGAGGCCATTGCTGAGCTCAAGGCTACCACTTGATGTCAAGCTTCTGTGCAGAACCCCCTTCTATTGAACCTATGTCTGACCCTTGTATTGCCTCTCTCACTGATCAGGTGGCTACCTTACGAGGTGAAATTGAGTACTTAAGACAGCGCCTCTCTAATTCTGAAGATTCATCATCTGAATCTGAAGATGAAGAGGAAATTGAAGTTGTTAATACTCCTGATCATGATAATCATGGTTGTTGCCCTGGTCTAGAAGGTCAACCCTGGGTCCACTGTGCGCGTGCTCTAGATTAACTTGCCAAAGTGACAAATGATGTAGCTGATAGGCAAGACACATTGAAAAGAGATGTCCAAAACCTCTCCTGTTTTACCAAGACCCTAAATAGACAAGTCAACCCATCGGTTTCTCAGGCCACTTCTATGGCTACTTGTGTCAATGGGATTGCTGGCACCTTGGCAGTACAACAAATCAAGATTGACAAATTTGGGACTGCTGCTGCCACTTCTAGGGATATTAGTAATCAGAACAGCTCTACCTTGGACACTCTAGAGGAAAGCCTTTGACTTCTCTGGGCTAGACAACCTGTTGCTGAATCTGAGTTTGAGAGCAACCCTCATATTAATGTCCTCAACCCTGGTGAAAACAGTCAGTCCTTGTCCTCCTCTATTGACCCAAACTATAAGCCAACCTTCAAACAGATATTTGATCCAAAGACCTCTACCATTGCTGCTTTTATGACCATTTACAAAACTGCAATGCATAGGGCTACCAACAAGCTCAAGAAGGAACACTTCCTTAACTTCCTTCATCCCACTTGCCAGGAAGTTGTGGTCCCCAAACTCCCCTCCATTGTCACTTGGGAGGATATGAAATGTCTCCTTATTGAGGAGTTTGGAGGAGATCTCAGCTTGGAGGTCAAGAAGGATGCATTTATGCACATTGCTTTCAAACCCAAGAAAAACCTGGCTGAGTTTGCAGATTGTTTTTACATTGAAGGCCAGCAGCTAATTACTAGTCAACAGTTAACTCCCCGGGAAGCCTATACAACTTGTTCAAACGCTTTGAAAGTGAACCAGCTTCTATGTCTACACTTTAAGGCACATAAGGCTTCACTCACTTCCATGAAGAGTATTAAGATGCTCCTACAAGACATGTATTTGACACATGGAGGTACAGTGTACGTGAAAATAAAGCTGGTAATGCCTGGCCCACCTCTTGTACGCCGCACATTATGACTCTGGGTACTGGTGGACAGTCTAAGAGTCAAGGATGCCATAGCTGTGGCCAGATCAGGCACCACTTGCGCACTTAAACTAATCCCCAAAGTGGAAGGTTACAATCCCAAGGAACAGGCGGGAAAAGAGAGGTCATCTTAGAAACAGAGACGCTCTTTGCTGACCAATCTCCCCCTGATCCTCCTTCTGATGAGGAAACTCCCTCTTCTCTCGCCCAACTATCCTTCATCTATTTCAAAATCTCTCCAGTGATTCAGAGCCCAAAGATTCTGATAGTGAAGACTCTGATAGTTATGGCTATTTCTTCTTGGCTGTTCCGGAAACCATTCCTGTACCATACAAGCTTTGCTCTGGGAGGACTACCACCACCTCCCAAGTACCTACAAGCAAAGCTAAGTCCATGATGGCTTGCCCTTACCTAGCTCAAGCCCACTGACCTCCTGTCTTAGTTGACTTTTGTGAGGAAGCAGCCAAGTTAGCTGAAGCTCTTTTCCACAATGTAACTGTATCTCTCCCACTACAGACTGTATATAAAGAAATTCCTGCGTTACAGTGCATGCTAGCTAAATGGGAAAAGGAGCCAGAGGCTGCACAAGACGTTCTGGCAGTCTTGCCTCCCCTTGGGAAAGATACAACCCGCGTGGAAGTATCAATCCAAAAGGTTAAGATCAGAGCCATCTTGGACATGGGTTCCCCATTCAATGTGGTATCTTCCAAACTAATGAAGAAACTAAAGTTGGCCCCTGACCTCAACTACACGCAGTCATATGGCACAGCTGACATGGCCCAAACTCAAGCCATTAGTGCCTACTCTTCTCTACCCATGAGGTTTGGGAAACTCCTTATTGATTCCCCTACTGTGGTCCTAGAGAGCAAAAGCTATGACCTCTTGGTTGGTACTCAATTTCTCTGAGAATATAATGGGATTGTAAACTTACAAGATGGATACCTTTTGCTCTTGGGATATGAGGTTCCTTTGATTTTTGAGGAACCTCCACGCCTCCCAGGGAAACGTCTTAAAACTTGTGTGCTTGAGTACCCTACAGGTATCTTCTCTCTCAAGTATAGGACTCACTCCTCCAACATGTGTACCCCTCCTCCTTCCTGCCCTGCGGAAGAAGGGGTATCTCTGCTAGCACCTGCGGCTATAACCATCCCCCTGGGCTCTCAGGTGGTGATTGATTCCCAGATTTCTTATGAGCTACCTGAAAAGTCCTTCTTGGAACTTTACTCACCTGAATAATTAAGTTGTACCAAGGCTTGCCTGTGCCCTGGGATTTTAGACCAAACCCACAAAGAGCCCATATAATTACTGCTTGCCAACTTGACAGCCCTGCTCATGCAGGTGACCAGAGGCCAGGTTGTAGGTCATGGTCATATACTGGGAGCAGAGAAAGTATCCTCCCTCTACCCCTTTGGAACTTTCAGTGATTTCAACCTACCTGAAGACAAACCTCAATTTCTTTCCTTGTTCACCGCTGCTGATTTCCCCCAACTGTCCCCTGTTCAACAAAAAGACGTATCAGACCTGCTTGATCAGTTCAGCAATATTTTTGCCTCTGGACCTAAAGACTATGGCCTAGCTAAAGGAGTCATCCATCAGATTAACACTGGGGATGTACCCCTTTTGTGCTAAACCATACCACTGTAGTAGGGTGGAGGATGCTCAGGTGTCTATGGAACTCAAGCAACTTCTGGACTCTGGGTTACTGACTCCTTCCCAAAGTCTGTGGGCTTCCCTGTTACTGATTATCAAAAAGAAAGATGGTGGACATCACATTGTAATGGATTATTGCCACCTGAACTCTCTTACTAAGAAAGACTTGTACCCCTTGCCCAGAATTGACAATGTTCTCAGACAGCTGGGTGGCTCCAAGTTTTTCTCTGCCATGGATCTAGCTTTGGGGTACTGACAGGTTGACTTATCTAAAAAAAATGAGAAAAGGCTGCGCTTATTACCTCAGAAGGCCTCTTTGAACCCACTTGTATGCCCCAAGGACTCTGCAATGCCCCTGTCACCTTCCAACAGGCTATGGACTCCATCCTACGCGACCTAAAGCTCTCTTGTGTCCTCGTGTATCTTGATGATATCACTGTATTCAGCGCTACCTTCACCAACCACTTGGACCACCTCAAGGCTGTCTTCATCAAGATTCAAGAAGCTGACTTGAAACTCAAACCCTCCAAGTGCTCCTTCTTCAAGGAACGTCTTGAGTTCCTAGGACATGAAGTCACTCAAACTGGAATCCATCCCATGAATAATAAGGTGGCCATCAACAAGATGCTACCTCCCACAAATCTTTGAGAAGTTCAAGTATTCCTTGGTATGATGGGCTACTACCAACATTTCATCCCTGACTTTGCTGAACTGAGCAAACCCCTTGTCCAACTGCTTTGCAACGTCCCTTTTGAATGAACTGACAGCCAACAACAAGCATTTGAAGCCCTGAACGCCAAGATCAAGGAGGCTCCTATCTTAGTCTATCCTGATTATGATAAAGAGTTCATCTTGTATACCAACGCTAGTGGAGTAGCTGTGGGTGCTATCCTTGCCCAACTTGACAATGAGGGTGTGGATTGACCTGTAGCCTACTCATCAAGAGTCCTTGATAAGCACAAGAAGAACTACAGTGTCACTGAGAAGGAATGTCTGGTGGTGCTGCATGCGGTGAAACAGTTTTGGCATTACATCTATGAAACCCACTTCACAGTAGTCATAGATCTCTCCTCCCTCAAATGGCTACAAAAACTAAAGGAACCTGAATGTTGATTAGCACATTGGGCTCTACGTTTACAAGGATATGATTTCACTGTGATACACCGTCCTGGGGCCCAACATCAGAACACTGATGGCCTGTCAAGAATGCCAATCCTAGCTATCCACTCCGCTGACTGTCGTGTTCTGAGGCACGGCACAAACACACAACAGGAAATCCTAACCTTAGGATTGGATTTGTACTAAGTCTTGGTTAGATGACAGGGAAGGCAAAAGTGTTTACCTTGTGGCCCTGGAAGAATAATCTCTACTATTTGTGGCTAGAGAGAGGCGCGGAAGTACAGAAGACACAAAGACAAAAATGTGAATAGAACTTAATTTTTATTGGTAAATGTAAACTGTAATATATAGTGGTTAGGAATACCACAAAATACTACCAAGATGGTAGGATCACTTGCCATCAGCATTAGTGGGGCAAGTGAGTTGTGCAGGGTCAAGAAACCAAACAATTGTATTTCCTGATTCAGCCATCAAGTCATTTTGAGAGGCAAAAGCAAACACAAGCAATTCATCCTCAAAATAGCCCATCAAAGGCAAAATCAAAACATGGTGAATAGCGGCATTCACAACACTGACGCTAATTGATTATACAAACTAATAGGGTATCCTGACTCTTGAACCACTGAGCCAGAAGACATCTGTCTAGCTCTACAGACTCTATCCAAGGACACCATAATTTGTGATAGACAACTCTTCAAGAAGGTTAACAATGCCTACCTACCTTATGTTTGCCCTAGTATGAGGATAGCCATCATCCTCCAAGCTCACATTGATACAGGCCATGGAGGCATAGCCAAGAATCATGACTTGTTGTGAAAAAACTTCTACTGGGAAAACATGCGCCTCTTGATCCCTGTGTCCTTGCCTCCTGTCATTCCTGTCAGCTCCAATGCCCTTGTCTGTCCCAACACCAGTTCAAACTCATCCCTCCAAAGCATGCTTTTCACACTGTGAGTATTGATGCAGTTGGGCCTTTCCCTTGGTCTAGGTTGGGATGTTGGGTTATCTTGGTTGCTGTAGACCACTTTAGCAAGTGGGTTGAAGCCAGAGTAACAAAAGATATAACAGCTAGGACCACAGCTACTTTCTTGCTGCAAGACATTTTCTATTGACACAGCTGCCCTCAAGTCCTGCTCTCTAAAAATGGTACCAACTTTAATGCTTGTCTCATCACCTCTATTGTCAAAGCTATGAGGACTCACCAGTTGTTCTCTGTGCCATATAATCCCTCAACCAATGGAACTGTCAAACAAGTAAACTCCACCCTGGTATCCATCATGAGGAAACTCACACTCTCTGATGCTGCCAATTGGGACATGTTCCTCCCTGCTGCCCTCTTTGCCTACCGCCTTAGTAGACATTGGGTGACTGGCCAATCCCCTTTTGCCATGCTGTATGAACGTGAGGCCGCTACCCCCTCAATCTTGGGACCCCCTTTGATCAAATTTGATATTTCTGCAAATCCTGAGGCCCACTTTAAAGACTTAACCAATTGTATCATTGACATCCAGGCGACCGCTTACTCCACTGCTTATAAGGTTAAGGCTCTGGAGCTCTCCCCGTCCAATGCTATAGAGCCCCCTCCCCAAGTATCAATTAGATGATCTAGTTTTCTACTACCAGAATTGTACAGGTGGAAGAGCCCAAAATCTGGATTCCCTATGGGTTGGTCTTGTGAGGTCACCTTCAAGAAGGGCGTTGAGTACACCATGAAACTACAGTCTTCTGGACGTCCTTTTGCTTGAGTTCACTCCAAATTCCTTCACAAATATCAACTCCCTGTGTCCAATCTTGAGGGGGGAGATGTTGTAAATTGTGCAATTAATGCTATTTTGATCTGGTCTTTGAATATTGATAGTTGCAAAGATTTGGCTGGTTTTGCCTTTGAGTTTGGAAATTATCTGCCTTCCAAAAATGGGTCTGGTTCAATATCCACCCATTTCAGATTATTGTACCTGTCTGTGGTTGACCCTGGTATGAACTCATACCAGTGTGACCCCCTCAGCCACTCTGTCTTCCTATTGAGTGATCACTGTCCCTTGTCTACTATTTGAAGTAGAATCATTACTCCTAATAAAGTCAAGTTTATCCACATTTGTGTTGGCTTTTATAATCTTCAAGCTTTTCCTGTCCTTTCTGCCAAAAGAACTTTTACATCTTGTTTTCCAGGAAATTATGGTATGTGCCCTTAATTTTGCCCTGAAGGCTAACCCAAGGCTAGCTTTGAACCTCAAATCTTTTGTAATAAAGATTTCCTGCTGTGTCCTCCAGGATGTTGTCCCCTGGAGCCAAACACAACAACACCCGTGGAGTTGCAACAACATTAAAGAGACGGTTTGTGTTTCCACTGTCATAAAGCAGGACACCAGACCAGGGCCTGTCCCAGAAGAAACCAAACTTCAGGCTCCCTTGCCCAATTAAACACTACCTCTCAGTCTTATAAGTATATCATAGTGGCCCTAGAAGTGGGAGATAAAGTATTTCACAAAAAGGCTTTCTTAGACACAGGGGCTGACAAAAGTTTCATTGACCCCGCATTAGCGTCCAAGCTGGAACTCACCCCCTCAGATACTCAATTACAAGTCACTATGGGAATTGGCTCAACTGACATTGGCCAAGAATGTAACCAACACCTTGAGCTGAAGATTGGGAAAAATACCTAACCCTTGTCTGTTATCTTGTTGAAAAAATTACCACACCCATTGATACTTGGAGACTCCTGGGCTGACAAGCATGGTGCAGTCCTGAACTATTGTGACCAAACTGTAACCCTGGGAAAGAGACCTAACCCTGACACTGTACCCATTCAGCCAAGCCCACACATAGTGCCTCCCACCAAACTCATGACCTTGCAATTGGACCCTTGCTCAGGGAAGCTGCCCTCAGCCCTTGAGAAATGGGGCAGTGTTTCAGCAAAGAGGTGGCAACCCAACTACCTGAACACTCTATCTACAACCACGCCATTGACTTACTCCCTGATACACAACCCAGCCACGGCCACATCTATAGTTGCAACCACAAAGAACAGGTGGCCTTTAAAGTGTATATTAAAGACATGACCAAGAAAGGATTTATCCAAGTCTCAAAGACCCCATCTCTTCCCCCTACTATTTTTTGGGAAGAAATATGGGGGAATGAGACCTTGCTTAAACTACCAGAAGCTGAACAAAATCACAGTAAAAAACTAATACCCCATACCTAATGCTAATGACCTATGTGATGTCTTGACTGGAGCACAAGTATACTCTAAGATTGACCTCCAAGACGTTTTTAACCAAATCCAAATCAAAGAAGGCAATGAATATAAAACGGCTTTCAAAACTTGATATGGACTCTATGAATACCTAGTCATGCCTTTTGGGCTATGCAACGCCCCTAGTACTTTCCAGAGGATGATTAACTCGGTCCTTGGAGAATACCTGGACCAATTCTGTGTGGCATATCTTGACAACATTCTGATATATAGCAAAACACATGAAGACCTCCTCCTCCACCTGGACCTCATCTTGGAGAAACTAGCAGCAGCCAACCTTCACGTCAAACTCAAGAAGTGTGAAATATTCCAACCTGAGGTAGAATTCTTGGGCTATTTAGTACAAACTGGTGGATTTACCATGGCCCAAGATAAAGTGGATGCAGTCACAGTTTGGCCCACCCCCACCTGTTGTAAAGATGTTAGGAGTTTTCTGGGGCTAGCAAACTACTGTAGAGATTTCATCAAAAATATTTCTCATATTACTCTGCCCCTGACCCGCCTTCCATCAGACAAAGTCCAGTTTGAGTGGACCCCAGACTGTGTTATTGCCTTTGAAGCCCTGAAGCTGGCCTTCACCTCTGCGCCTGTGTTAGCCATGCCTGACCACACAAAGCTGTTCATTCTGGAAACTGACGCTTCCAACTTTGCCCTGGGAGGGTGCTTCTTCAGGAAGGAGGGGATGGTATGCCTCATCCTGTAGCATATTACTCCAAAAAGATGATCCCTGCTGAAGGAAATTACCCTATATATGATAAAGAAATGCTAGCTATAATGAATACCCTGAAGCACTGGCACAGAAACCTATGCAGCGCTGAGCACCCAGTAAAGGTCCTAACAGATCACAAAAACTTGGTTTACTTCTTCAAACCACGTCAGCTTAACCAACAACAAGCGAGAAGGGCCCTAGAACCTGCAGACTATGTACTAGAAATTGACTATAAACCCGGCAAAGTAAACATCATCCCAGATGCCCAAAGTAGAAGAACCAACATGATCCTGTCCTCCACCAAGTTGAGAGATCACAACACCTATACTCTGTTGGATACAATCAGTGGAAGAATACAGCTAAACTACCTGAAAATTGTCGCTAAGAAATTGGACATATTAGAAGCCCAGGCAAAGGATCCTGTTGCCAAAACTATGGTCTCAGAACTCTCAACACAACTAGACAGCCCCCTGTAAAAAAGAGGTTGCTCACTAAAAGAAACCACCCTACTTTTCCAAGGAAGAATCTATGTACCAGAAGGATTAGCTCAGATTTCTGTACTAAAGGACTATCACAACTCGGAACTAGCCGGCCACCTGGGCCGCCACAAAACCCTTCAAAGCATCAAAAGGAATTACTTGTGGCCCAAGATAGACACAGATGTTATCAACCATATTGAGGGCTGTGAAACATGTGGGCGTACAAAAACAAGACGCTCTAAGCCGGAGGACCTTCTCTGCCCCCTAGACATCCCCTCAGGCCCCTGGAAATCAGTATCCATGGATTATATAGTTGAACTCCCACCCTCCAAAGACTATAATGCAATTTTGGTGATGGTTGACTGCTTCACCAAAATGGCCTACTTTGTCCCCACCACTACCCATTGTACTGCCACTGAAACTGTCTGACACTTTCATGACCAAATACTCACCCAACACGGAACCCCAGAGGAAATAATGACAGACTGAGGACCACAGTTCACATCTCATTATTGGGCGCAAGTGATGAAAGACCTTGGAATCAAAAGATATGTGACCACTTCCTATCACCCCCAGACCAACGGCCAAACCAAACGGGTAAACCAGATTTTGGAATAGTACCTCTGATGCTACGCAAACGCCAATCAAGACAACTGGGCAGACCTATTATTCACAGCCCAATACACTTACAATAGCAAAGATCACGCGTCCACCAGGATGTCCCTCTTCAAAGCTAATTACGGATTTTCCCCACTTGGGACCCCAAGATTGGAAACCAGGAGTCTAAAAAAGCGGGTAGAACCTGGATGGAACACATCCACAAAACCCAGATGACCTGCTCCCAAAACCTAACCTGCGCAGTACAGACTTACAAAGCCTTTGCTGATAGAAAGCGCACCCCTGGAAAGCCACTAGAGATTGGGGATGAGGTCTATCTAGACTCAAGGAACATACCCCTAAATGTCCCATGCCAGAAGCTAGCTCACCAAAGAAGCAACCCCTACCAGATCACGGGCCAAGTAGGTGAAGTAGCTTACCGTCTGAAGTTACCTGACACCTGGAAAAACACGGCATATTCCATCAATCCTTGTTGTTCAAAAAGGATGGAACGCCCCTATCCCACCAGAAACTGAAGACTGCCCCTCTGCCCATCCTGGTAGGGAGATCCCTTGAACATAAAGTAGAATATATACACGGCAACCGCACCCACTACCGTAAGCCACAGTATTATGTCAAATGGCTAGGATATCCGCCCAAGGAAAGCACCTGGGAACCTGCTGACAACCTTGCCAACGCAGCTGACGCAGTCCGCCAATATTGTAAGAAGAAGAAAGCCAAGTCCGGTTTAGAAGGGGATAGTGTTATAAAAGTAACAGTTTTGAAGCCCCGGGCGGGAATTGAACCCGCTCCTAGCCACCAGGCGGGGCTAGCGGGTGGGGGAGATTTGCCTGCACCTGGATTTTTGCTTTTCAAAGCAAATCCAGGTGCAGGAATAATTCCCGCCCTGGTGGCAGCTGAGGGGCCTGCTTTGGGCCCCAAAAGCTACGCCCAAGCCTTGGTGGGTTTGGCTGGGCCTGGGCAGGCTAATTTTAGCTGCCCAGTAAGCCCAGTTCAAGCCCACCCTCCATTAAGTAATTTGGGGTCCCAATTGGGGACCCCTTTTTTAATCAAGCTCTTTGGGCTCAAGAGAGCCTGTCAAGCCAGTCCAAAAATGGTGATCAAATTTGAAAAAACCCCAAAACCCCAGAAGCAAAACCTGCCAAAATCAATGACCAGCCAAGCCAAGATGGATCATCAAAAAGCCAAACAACTGTTCATGAAAACCCCAAAAATAACCATGAAGCAGCCAACCAAACAGAAGAACCTGAAATTCCAAGCCTTGCCACCCAGATAGCATCAGAAGAATACCTAGAGGCACCTGCATGTGAGTAAGTATATAAATCAGAAGCAATTGAGAAAGTTCTGTATTGTCATCCTTACCAAATAAAGTTGTTATGAACCTTTGGTTCACCAATCTGTTTCCATACCTATTTTTGATACTCTTCCATCTGTATACACCCAAGCGTCAGTAATCCTCTACTGGGATAGATAGTCAGACTTCAGTTGATAAACCTGAAGCCTTTGACTACTACCGTCCACCCAACGCTCCATTTGGCCCTGTGCATTTCACTGAGTATCCCGCCAATCCTGACGACAAACCCTGGACATTGGAAGACTTGCAGTGGTATACCCACCCAAATGCTCCCAAGGAACCCTATCAAATTGTCCAAGACGACAAAGCAATCACCATCTACCCTTTGATTTTCAACATGAAGTACAACAATCCTGCCGCCTACTTGGTCTCCATGGAACTGCCCCCCAACACCCAAACCAACCATCTCAACCCCCCACTTCTGAAGCCTCTGGCCAGAGTAGTCAATTCCTGGGAGTGCTTTACCTTGCACTCACGGGATTGATTGACTCTGCCTTGCCAGCGGCTGGACCTTGGTCTGTGGCTGGGAAGGCCCTTTCCTACCTGGTAAAGTTAGGTCCCATCATCTGGTGGGCCATGCCAGTACCTGCTTCAACTCCTCTCTCACCTGCTGGAGCCCCACAGTACTCCTGGTATCCTGACATATGCTATCACTATTGAATATATACTTCTGTGAAGTATATAACATGAAATAAAGGGGATATTAAAGGAGATAATGATATCTTTATTTGATAGAAAAAGAGTGTTATATAGTTAGTATGCCACATTATATCTATGTAGATCACATATATCGTTAAGTTTTGGGGTGAGTTTGACTGTTTAGAGAATCCAGAGTTGATCCTAGTCTGGCATCTAGGCCGAGGTTTAGGGCCACCTTTTACTCAGTGATCGAGTCATTTCTTGGGGAATCGTTTCCTGAGAAGGAGTAATCCAAGATGTTGCAGCTCCATTTTTTTATTTTTACACGAGCCAATTAAATCTACTGCCATTATCTTTTTGATCTTCACGGCTACTATTTCCTACATCTAAGCTATTGTCACTTAGCATATCGGTTTTGAAGGCGAAACTATACATCGTCCCTAGGCCTTTTACCCCGGTAATTTCCTGTGACCCCAGATTCCTCCATCGTCTGGAGTTATTTTAAAAGTATCATCAAAGCCAACAGTTTCTCCGTTGGAGTTAACCTCTTTGCCTTGAAATCCCAGTTGCGCCAATAAATTCAATTCAATTCTTCACCGCCCAGAAGCCGAAAATCTTTCGTTATCTACTTCGAAGTTTCCAACTCGATCGTAAAAATCATGAAATCAGAACTGGTATTTCATCGAAGTAACCCCAAACTGTAGTTTCTATATTTATACCTCAATCGCGTTAAGCAACATCATAAATTTCATTTCAATTCAATCAAGCGATCGCAACCAGGGAACTCTAGCTGCACCCAAAGCTTGGCGAATTCGTGTCACTATACACTGATATTAAACTTTTGCATAATGCGGTCTGTCATATTAGAGATAAGGCTTGCATCAGATGACATGGTAGCGTGTACTAAGCTTCGACTTCCCATTAGTCAACCAAGAAAAACAATTCTAGCTAAACCTCACTTTTTGAAGCCAAGCACCCAAGCCAATAGAAATTCTCGGGTTGGATTAAGGACACAGTTACCAAACCTAGATCGACTATGATTTGATTGGATGAGTCATTCCTTCAAGCTAGACCACTATGTTGCCTATTGCGATACAAAGGATATTTTTGTTTTGGTGGATTTTACTTTATTGTGTTGCAACTTTTGATTTCATGGGTACTTGGATTCTACAAAGAAACATATTCAAGGGAATTAGTAACTTGCATTGAAATGTTCGGGGGTTGCATGTCTAACCAAAGGAAACAAACTTGGGATATTTAAAGCACGAGGGAAACTTTGGAGAGAGCACAAATGAAATTCTACAACCTTGTTCTCATCTCAGCTGTTGCCTGTGCCACTGATAATAACGTCCCCACTCCAGCCCCTGCTGGTGCTAATTCTAATGCCACTAACGACATTGCTCCAGCCACTGTTGCCACCAAGTCTAATGCCACTACGTCAGACTCAAGCGCCCCCAGCTTCAGCCCAAATGCCGTGAATGCAATTAAGCTTACCAGTGTTGAACTGAGCCTTCCTTGGGACAGCCCATGTTCCGAAACAGAAAAGCCTTCTTTCAAGATCAGCGTTGATGCCGACGCCATCAAAGCAGGTGCCTTCATCTCTAGCAGTGACGCCGGTGGCGTCGAAGTCCAAGGCTTCCAAGGTGACAAGGATGTTAAAAATACAGAAATTTCCGGAAAGAGTGAGAAAGAAGTCAAGAAGGATCGGTTGACTAGCCTCGTCTTCTCTTTCAAGAAAAGCGTTGATAAAAGTACAGTAAAGGCCAACATCCTCTACCTTGCCCAGAAGGTGGATAAGAACAAGACTATGGACACCTCCTTTGAAATTGAGCTCAAATGTGGTACCACACCAATCAAATCCTACAAGAAGACCGATAAGAATGCCCCCATCCTCAAAGTCAGCAGCGCCACATCCGCCGCACTTGCCTTTGCCGCATCCTTCACACTTCTCTCAACTCTTTATCTTTATCTTTAAATCATCTGCCTGAAGTCAATAAATACTGCCTTGAAAAAATCATTTCTTCATTTCCTTAAACACATTGCTTTCAGAATGTAGAAATTTGGTCCTTGTACAATAAACTGGATATCTCAGACGGAAATCATTAGTAGCCAGAAATGGATCTATACTGCCTCAACGGCTTAAATATCATAGTCGCTTAAAGAAATTCAATATACCCATCTCTCATAATCGAGATCGCAATAGACTGAGAATTGCTTTTACTCAAAGCCAATGGTTAGACTTTCAACTTGACTTTGTTTGTGTATAGTATTTAGGAGGTCTACTGAATATCGCTCGGCAGAAACATCTTAACGCTTGAATAAGATTTTATAAGCCTGATATACCACATTTATATCGAACTTTGGCCGAGATCATTGCTGTATCTGTGCAAAAAAGCCGCAGTTCAGCCTTTAAGTTTGAATCCAATCACAAAGATGTACAGATTTGTGCTGACTTCTAGGTTGTCACTATTGTGTGCCATTCTATTTTGTAGAGCATATAACTTTGAAATAAATCTCCAGTGACGTAATTATAATTGATATATGTGTAAAATTAGTATAGCCTTTAAAATTACCCTATGCTATTTTTATCAGGGAAAGTATATAAACCAATTATGGTATGGTTGGGGCTGCCATAAGGCTAAAGCTGTGCTATGCTCCGCTTTACCTGTTTACAGTAGCATTTGGTATTCCTTTATACCATTCTAGTTAGAAAATATCTTGTATACTAACCTGAAGGTTAGTTATTTTTAGTCATAGTTTGGCTAATTGCATAGCCAATGTCAGACTTCATAAGCAAAAGACTATTCATAATACTCATGGTTGCCCCTTTTAGACATTCTGCCTATGACGGATTTCTTTCCCGATTAAAATTTTATATTTCAAGCCCAACTAAAATAAATTTTAGAATTGATTTTTATTAAAAAGAAAAAAATTTTGTAGGGAAACTTATTTACGTAGCCAATCAAACATTCTAAATTGCTAATGAAATCTTGCAAGAAATGTTAAATTTACCAAGTTAACTTTGACTAAAAACATTAGCTTTGGTATCAATTTTAGTCTTTTTAAAAAATAGCTTTAAGATGAAACACAATAGTTAATATATATCTACTGGAAAATTGATGGCATTACAATTTAAATATAACCCTGTCAGGAAATCCTGATCTATCAGGGTTGACTGATCCATATTCCCATCACTAAAGCTATGGGCTAACAATAGACGGGCCACAGCCAGATGCGAGACCTCAATTCCAGAATACAGAGAAACTATATCAAGACTGTTATAGTTTGCAATCCAGAAGACACCTGAAAATTCCAGGTCACAGGTCATTGCTCAATTTGGAAGCTTCTGTAAATAGGTGATGGTCATTCTGGAAACCAAAAATAGACACAATTCTACCAGACAAAATAAAGCCAGGGAATTACATTATCCTGTTTCACTGAGAAATAAGACAGAAGACCGCCTGTGCAAGTTTGTGCATTACACTGAGCACAAGACGGGACCTGGCCCTATGAATGTCAACTTAGTTGGCCTCAACTAAGTCAAGGGATATCCAGGATGAAGAGGAGAAATCAGCAGCCTAGGATATTACCACATTCTGAAACCTTATTCAGGTTTGGAATCCAACTCTGGAGGTGAAACTAGTAGCTTGGGGATGATATGCTAGCTAGTAAGAGTTATCTGCAGCTAGACTCTAGTCTGGATGCTACCTCTACACTATAAAAAGCCCTTCCAATATCACTTGGAAGGCAGAAAAAAGACAATTAATAATCATCAACATTACTACTAAACCAAATAGTAGTAGTGTCAATTAAAATAAGAGTGTATTATTGATACTTCCAGAATCCTGCCAAATCACCTCAGCCAGTGTTGCGTCCCAAAGACCACAGGACTCTCCCTTTACTTGGCTCCAGTAACAACAGAACTATGCCAGTTGCTGCAATCACACACTAATTAGAATAACATCTATCCCCATACAGATATCCCAATCTCAACATGCATAATACCTTTAATAAAAACAATAACTCTTATTCTTCATGTACGCAAAATCTTGAAAACCCCCAATATATACCAGAGCTATTAAAACCTGAGTTTTATATAAAGTTGTCTAAGCCCACAATCTTTTATGAATAAAAATATTAAATGGTTATAATTGAAATCAAACTGGTATAAATATCTTATATCCTTGTAAAAAATCATATTGGTGTCTCTGGAACCTGGATATATTAAAAATTTGATGCTCCGCCACCTTTGCCAGGAATTTTGGTTCTATCATCAGAACAAGTGATTCTGCTAATATTATGATTATTGGTATTAGATCTGGTTTTTTCATTTGAATTTTAATAGGTCTGTATGACAACAGGCTGTTTATCCTATAGCGTTCTTTAGTACTTTGGTTCAGCAGCAGTGGCAACCAAGTGAGACAACATATGTTTTAGAGAAATCCAAGCCCTATTTGTAAAAGGATTAGCAGCTTCTTATGGCAGCAGTTCAATGAATATAAATATGGTTTATAGACAAAGATCTTAGTACTTGGATAACTAATCTAATGTAAACACATTCTACAGTGTATATATCATATTTTTGATCTTCCAGTAATTTAAAATGAGGTCTTTTTAGGGCTCATCATCTCTTGCCAGTATACTCATCTGACGCTTTCAATTCTTTTATGACAGTCAATCCATTCCCATATTTAACCTCCAAACCTCAGAGCTAGGCATCCATACAATGGTATGAGATTCATGGGTAAGCATTAATTGTACCAATCAATTATCCTCAGGGTCATGCTACAGGCATAATATGTGGCTATCAGGGATCCACTCATTTAATATCTTCTCCCCAATAGAAAGGAGGAGAGCTCCCAAGTTAAATGTGACTATAGTGAATATTACCAGAATTCCAATCATCAACATATGTAATAATGGCCTAGAAATCTGAATCTCCCATAAATTGAGTGAATTTTTTCAACAAGTAGTAAATGCTAGTATAACCCAGGACCAACCATGGAGCCTGGGGATGAATAATAGGAGGGAAGCAAGAAGTTATGACATATGGAGCATAGCAGTGACATGGTCCAAAGCAATTCAAATGGAGTCTTCAGATTCTTCAGTAGGAGTTGGATCTGGATATTCAAAGTTTGTGTTAACCCAGCAGTATCCCATAAACACACAGAGAACCCACACTATGAAGAGGGGGTTCATGCTGCTAGAGAAAAAAACACAATTTTCTACTCATCAGTTAAAATTTTAAAATATTGTTGTAACTGTGCTGTTTTAGCAAAGTTACAAGGGGATAAAATATTTGGAAACTAGATAATAATCTTTATTGTGAGATAGTGATTATATAGTCATGGTGAATCCATGGATAGCAGGAACAAGATTGGTGATCACACGGCTGGATGGAAGAAGGGGGTGGCTTGATCCTGATAACAAGTCAAGCGCTAAATCAAGGTATCCACCGTGGAGGATCATCATCTGTTCATATTGTTGGATTTGGTAATTTGAGTTGACTTCCTAGTCTGGCTTTGGGTGACCGGATAATTGGATTGTGGGTCATAAACCTGCTTGATTGGAACCTTGCTGGCGGGTTGAGCCTGCGGTTTTGACACCCCCCCAGCTGAAGGTCGGCCTCCTCTGGGGGCAGGTCATCAGGGAGGTTGTCAGGAGCCCGGGCGCCATATTGAATCAGTTGCTGTTTGGTGGCAGGTAAGGTGGTTTCTCGTTGTTTCTTTCTTGCCTTGCGGGGTTGTAGGCAATTGTGGTGTAAGGTCTTGTTTGCTTACGCTTCCCAAGCCCTTGCACAAGGTAAGTGTTATTGTCATTTACCTTTAGGATGATTGTGGGCCCCACTTTCTTGGGTTGTAGTTTGTCCTTGTCAACATTCATGACCCAGACTTTGTCTCCAACTTTGTGTCTGTTGCGGATGGGAACAAATGTCTTTTATAGGTGTTCCTTTTCTTTGGCTGTTTGCTTGCTGTTGGCCTCTACTACTTGAGGATCCGAGTGAGGGGGAACTTGACTTGGAATTTCTAACTTAGGTCCTGTCAATGCTTGAATGATATTAGGCTGTGTGCTGTATACCAGTTCAAACAGGCTTTTTCCGGTGGATCTGTTCACTCAGGTTTGGCACACAAGTAATACAGTCAGTAGCTGTTTATACTACTCTTCAGGTCTCCCGGCGGTGAGCTTGGCTAGGGCTTGCACAAGGCTATCATTAAGCCGCTCACTGCGTCCATTGGCCTGTGGGTGGTATGGTGTTGTGACGGTGTGTTTGACCCCATTCTTGCTGAGGTACACATTGGTGTCTTTGGAGGTCAATTCCTTGCCCCCATTGGTTATCAAGAGTTCTAGCTTTCTGAACCTGCTGATTATTTCTTTGCCAATAAATTGTTGGACGTTGTTGCCGGTGTGTGCCTTCACCGCTTGGGCTACTGGCCACCTTGTTGCAAAGTCAATGGCTGTGATGATGTATCTTTTGTTGTTGTGCTTTCCTGGCATGGGGCCCACAATGTCAAGAGCCCATACTTTGAATGGCAGTTGGGTCCAAATGGGGAGTACAGACTTAGGCAGGGTTTTGCTTTTAGCAAACTTTTTGCAAACCTCACACTGTTCTAACACTTCCTGGACATTGCAGTATAGGGTTAGCCACCAGGCCTTATGCTTTAGGAACTTGTATAGATTTTGGCTCTTAGTATGCCCAAGATCTCTGTGGTAACGGAGAATGGTATCAACTCTCTGATGTGTAGGAATGTAGGGAATGGTTGTGCCATCCGTCATTTTTCTGTGGAGAGTCCTGTATACATCAGCAAAGAGGTGTTCATTCTTGATGACTGTTTCTTTGGTGATATCAGTGGTTCCTGCAGGGAATCCTTTGTCCTTTTTCCGTAGCACCAAGAGAGGCCAGTCTGGGTCTAGCCTGTTCTCCCCTCTTGAAGCACAGACATACAGGCAGGACAGAGTGTCTGCCATGGCGAGCTCAGCCCCTGACTTATATTGGATGAGTATGTTAAACCTTTCTAATATTTCCATCTACTGTGCTTGGCAGTGTGACAGGTTTGCTTGCATCTTGAAGTAGATGAGTGACTTGTGATTAGTTAGTGCTGTGAATTCTTCCTGCTGTTCCAGGTAACAGCGCCATTTGACTAGGCAGTGTACAATGGCCAACAGTTCTTTGTTGTGGATTGGGTATTGGCACTTGCCATCTGTCAGTTTGCGCAATTTGTAGGCTACAGGCAGGAAGTCACCATCACTATTCTTAATTTGTAGTACTCCCCCAATGGATGCATCTGAGGCGTTGGTTTCCATCTGGTATTCTCTGTCTCGTTTGGGGTATTACAGGATGAGAGCTGTTGTGGGTTTTTCTTTGATGCGTCTGAAACAGAGGTCACATTGGGGGGTCCATACAAACTTGGCTTTGGCACCTGTTATGGCGGACAAGGGGGTAGCCAGGACGCCACAGTTGGGTATGAAGTGTTATACATAGGCCACCATTCCCAAGAAGGTGTGTAGTTCTGACTTGTCCTTGGGGGATGGAATCTTGCAGATGGCTTGTATCTTTTGACTGTCGGTTTTGATGCCATCTTTGGAGACTACATGTCCCAGGAAGGGTAGAATTTCTTGGAAGAACTGGCATTTGGAGGGTTTGATCAACAGTTTGTGTTGTGCCAAGGTTGCAAAGACTTCCTCCAGGTCTTTGTGGTGCTGTTCCACTGAGGGACTATAGACAATAATATTGTCCAGGTACACTAGGGCATTTTTGCCTATGTGTGGCGCAAATACTTTGTTCATGAAGGTTACAAAAGTGGAAAGTGCATTGATCATGCCAAAGTTTAGTACCATGCATTTGTAGGAACTGTACTTAGTGCAGAAGGCTGTCTTGGGGATGTCTTCTTCCTTGATACAAATCTGATTGTAGCCTGTAGTTAGATCAATCTTGGAGAAGACTGTGGCTCCTCCCAGGGCATCAAAAAGGTTGTCAATCAGTGGCAGTGGGTAACAATTCTTAATGGTGACTTTGTTTAGGGCGCAGTAGTCTGTGACCAGAAGTAAGGTACTGTCCTTTTTAGCCATAAAGAATACAGCAGCCCCAAAGGGAGACTGTGAGGGGCGGATAAGTCCTTTTTCTAGTGCCTCCTTGAGATAAGCGCACAGGGTGTTGTCCTCTTTTGGAGTCATCCTGTAGATAGGGCGTGCCTTGGGTAAAGCCCCCTTGAGTTGAATAGAGTGCTGAATATGCTTCTCAGGGGGTAGTCCCGGTAATGCTTCCTTAAAGATTTCTGGATGGCGGGCCACAATGTTGCGGTCTTGAGGCGTGGAGGTGTCCTGGTGGTCCTTGAAGTGTATGATTTAATACTGAAATGAGTTCCAGTCAATTGTCTTCAGGTTTTCCTTCTTGTCCAAGGTCTCAGTGATGCTTACAAAGAGGTGGTCTTGTAGGAGTTGATCCACAGAGTTGGGGTAGATCTGATGGTTGATGCCTTTGCGCCTGATGGTCAACATGGAGGTTGCCCAGCCCATGTGAGGGTTGTTCTTTTGTAATCAGTCTAGTCCTAGTATAATGTCAAACTTAGGGAAGTCAATGATGGGACCTTGGATGGTGGAGTGGAGGTTCTCAAGCATGACAGAGAAGGGGGCAGTTTCCTTTGTCACGGCAATGTGGTGCTCATCAGCCAGTACCATGTTTTTAATCCGCAAAGGATTAGTGGCCAGCTTGAACTTATCCACAAAGCTACTGTTGACTAGGGTTCAATCTGCACCCAAGTCCAGAAGTGCTGAGCCTGTGTAACTGCAAAAGCAGAAAGGGTAAGACATCAATTTATTGGGATGTCTGGCAATGGTGTATAGTACCGGGTCTTTCAAGGGCACTTGGATCATTGGGCATTGGTCCACGTCCTCGGGTCAGTATTTGTTGTTGGGCAAGTCAGGAGTTGTGTGGGGAGAGCTTGGCTTGCATAGTGCTCTGCCCAGGCTTTTCCCTCATCTTGGTTGCCTTGGCTGGCGGTGACACGGAAATGGGTGCGGTTTGACTGGCCATTGTTTCCATTTTGTGCCCATTTGGACCCGTGGGTTTGTGGTTGGTGTTGTTTCTGTTGCCTCTGGGAGGTGGTTGAGTAGAGTGCCCGCTTTGATGAGAGTCCTTGGGCCCTTCTCATTTCCCAGTCTGTGCCTTGTGTAGAGCGTTGGATGTTTGTTCCGCTTTTTCTGCTTCATGGTACAGGCTTTGCAGGTTGGTTACCTGTCCAGGTTCACATGTCTCATCACGTGCAACTTGAGAGCGTTGTAGTACATGAGGTGTGTAGCTGGAGTGTCAAAAGCCATGTCATATGGGGCACAAAGACAGAGTTCCTTATAGGCGCGGGTGAGTTCTTTGACAGTGCCTGTCTGGGTCAGGTTCTTTACTTGGCGTATGATCATGAGCGCTGTATCTTTAAGCACAAATCTTGCCAGGAAGTCTTGCTTAAAGGTATCCCAGTTCTTGTCAGTGTGCTATTCATGCCACTTGTTGCACCAGGTGCCAGCGTCATGGGTCAGGCAAATAGAAATCTCTGCAATCCAGAATTGCTGTGGGCATTCTATCTAAGCCAGCTTGCTCTGGGCGGACTGGATCTATGTGGCGGCGTTGTCGTTGTTGGCTCCGGCAAAGGGTTCCAAGGCGGCGCTGTGAAGCCTTTGTGCTACATAGGCAGACATGGTAGTTTTGTCAGCTGGTTGCGGCATCAATGAGGGAGCCTGAAAGAAACCTTGTGCAGACATGGCATTGAAGGCGGGTAGCAGGATCACTGTGTTTTGGTATAGGACAAAACCATTGGGTATCTTGGCACCAGGAGTGTACAGAGTCCAGTCAGGCAGGAGGCCAGACATAATTCTGTTGCGGATTTGTTGGCCGCGGCGTGTGTGAGCAACAGGCGGAATTTTTCAAGATAAGGTAGGATGGAGAACCTACTTGTACTACCAATGTTGTAACTGTGCTGTTTTAGCAAAGTTACAAGGGTATAAAATATTTGGAAACTAGATAATAATCTTTATTGTGAGATAGTGATTATATAGTCATGGTGAATCCATGGATAACAGGAACAAGATTAGTGATCACACAGCTGGAAGGAAGAAGGGGGTGGCTTGATCCTGATAACAAGTCAAGCGCTAAATTGAGGTATCCACCGTGGAGGATCATCATCTGTTCATATTGTTGGATTTGGTAATTTGAGTTGACTTCCTAGTCTGGCTTTGGGTGACCAGATAATTGGATTGCAGGTCACAAACCCGCTTGGTTGGAACCTTGCTGGCGGGTTGAGCCTGCGGTTTTGACAATATAAAAAGTATTGTGGTTGTTGAAAGGAATAAAATTGTTGTAGAATTTTGCTCAGGGAAAGGATTTCAGTTTAAATACTGAAAGTGAAGTGGGGGAGGAGCATTGTGCTTACCCTAAGATCCTGAAAGTTCTGGAGGTGAATTATTACTTTGCAAGACTGTAGCAAGTTGCAGCCTGCAAGTAAAGAAGAAACAAGAATTTTTTTACTGGCAGGGTGCAGTTGGGTTAGTAATTATTTGTCAGCAGGTTTGGGCTTCCTAGATGTAAATCATTTCTGATGCTTGGTTGCTTGGTTGCTTTTTTGGATTTGGTTGGTTAACTAGGTCTCCTGGGCATTTGGTGGCTTTTGAACAGCATTTATTTTTCTCCTAATTGGTTTTTTATTGTAATGGGGTGTTTTTTGAGCCCTGGTTAATTAATGATTCAGTTATTTCATTTGCGTCACCATTGATTAAGTTTACCCAGGTTGGATTCCAATTTAATTTAGAATTTGTATGAATTCCTAAATTTTTGAATTTCTTTTTAAAGTTTGAGCGCATATAGCTCTGCATTTGTTTTTGGATTTTGAACATGTTTTTGTTTCAATATCATTAACTGATTTGAAAATATTAGATGCTGTTAAGTCCACATTTTAAATGTTTACTTGTTATTTGTTATGCTATGAAGCTTACTGGTTTTTACATCATGATTTTCCATTTACTTTGTGAACGGAAAGTATTTTTTTACAGTGACAGCAACTGCTAATTGACAATAACTTTTGTGAAGTTGTTACTAGTTATACAAGAACAATATTAGCATGAGTGTAAGAAATTTAACTGATGAGGATTGACCTCTGGGGAAGCTTAGAAGATAGGTTTAGAGAATAAGAGTAAGTTTATTGGATAATATTTTAGGCTTATATATTGTGTTTGATGTGGTAGAGACTCAAGTTGGATCAAAGATTGGAGGTCAGGTGTGAGTCATATTAGAATAGCTGAATATCTGTATGGATCATGAGATATTGGTTGACAGTCAATTCAGGAATGTGATAGCTTTTATTAGATTTGCGCCAAACTAGGCAATGACTGGATGCTACTTGTGTCAGCAACAGCCGTAATACTTGTTTATCCAGATCCTTGACATAACCAATCTTCACTTGTAATTCTGGAGTATGAAACAAAAACCAGAATTAAAAACACCAAAAGAGAACCACTGTCAGCAATTTAATCCAGCTAAACACCAAATTAAGAGGTAAATTATATTTGAATTCACTATAAAACATAAAACCACAAAAATAAATTCTCAAGAAGTAAAAGTAGGCAAGCCAACACTTCTTAAGCTAGAACCAATTTGATTAAAAAACACAACCAAAGTATCTTTTTTACTTCTCAATATTATTTTTATTAAATTATTATCAGTGGTTAGATAGGCTCCTGAGCATCACTATACTGGATATAGTGGTATACACATTAACCAGATATACCACTTGCTTTAAATTTGATCTAATCCAGATTAATATAATAACCTGTATCACATAGATTAAGCCTAGTTTATCAAGAGATATTTATGTGATTTATTAAAAGAGTGTCAACCCCCTGTTTAAAAGTATCCAAGGACCACAAAATTGATCTAACATTCAGCATATAAGAGGCTCAGAATCAAGCTTAAATTGATGTTGTTGTGTTCTGAGGTGCAGCACAGACACACAATGGGGAATCCTAACCTTAGGATTGGGTTTGTACTAATCCTGGGGCTAGATGGCAGGGAAGGCAAAGCAATTACCTTGGGGCCCTGAATAGTAAATCTCTGCTAGTTGTGGCTAGAGAGAGGCGCCAAAGTACTGAAAGACACAAAGACAAAATTTGAATAGAACTTAATTTTTATTGGTGATAATGAAATTGATTAACTATTATTTTGTGTTATCATAAAACACCATTTTGCAATGGGATCAATCACCACAGACATGAGTGGGGAAAGTGAGCTGTGCAGAGTCAAGAACACAAAAAGCTGAACTTCCAACTTTGGAAATTGACCCATTTTGAGGGACAAAAGCAAAAGCAATAAATTTTTACTCAAAAAAACCCAACAAAGGCAAAATCAAAAGTGTGGGAACATGTGCATTCACAACAGATGTGTCACACTATGGATGGTGATTGAAACCCATTGAATTGACACTGTATCAGGCTGACTAATGAAGATGGATTATTAATGTTTTAACACACACTATGGTAATGACCCACTTCCAGCTTCTCCCATCCTAATAATTTCCCCAATAAGCATCTTTATGAATATTTACTTTTTATATGTCTTGTTTTCTTAACAATTTTAATTTTGAACACAGTCCTGTGTTTTGCTTAACTTTTAAAGCCCAGGTTAAAATAAGCAATAAATATATGAAAAACACAAAATGCTTTTTATTTAGTTGATCTGGTAAAAGTGAAAGTGATATTTCAGCATATTGTTTTCTTTATAGTGAGAACTAGGGTTAATCTTGCAGGTTGACAGTTTCAAACTGAACACTTGCTGTTATTTTGGTGGTTAACCCCCAATAAAGCACATTTTACAAATGATTCTTTCCTTTGCTATGTTTCAATATCCCCTACAATGCTTTTAGTTTATTTTCTGTGTTTTATTTTTTACCTTAAATTAAAAAACTTTGTCCTTTGATAATATACTGGTTTTAAACCCTTTAAGGTCCTCTAAATAAATCCAACTTTTCTTTTTATATCCTGTATCTGTCCACTTGTTATTTTTATTTTGCTTTATTTTCCTTCTTTTACTTATTTGGTATCTTTTTTCCTAGCTTTGTAAAAAGTCCAATACTAAGATCAGGGTAGGAAGATATTCTGTCATTTTTTCATTGACAGATTTTCTGTCAAATTTGATCCAGTTAAAATTTTCTTCATATATACTTTTTTAGTTTTAAAATAAATTGAAATTTTAATTAAAATCTATTTATTAATAAAATACTTGCTTTACACATGCAATTATTTTCATTTCTATTTTTTGTATTTAAGAGGCTTAATTTTAAAAAAATTACCTTTTCAAAACTAATTGGATTAAGTTTCATTGCCAGATAATAAAAATAAAACATTAAAATGGTTAAATAATAATTTTTATAGGATTTATTTTTGATTTTTGATTTTTTATTGCAAAGTTAAATATTTTACACGTGAAGAAAATTAATTGGATTGAATTTGATGGAAAATCTGTTACAGAAAAAAATTGATGGCATACCTTCCTGCTCCCTAATATCATTATAGCCAAGATCTGCTAAGCAACAAAAACAACAAAATTATACAACAGGCTCAGCCTCCAAAGCCCCTGCAACAACCCGCAAGTATACCCAGAAGGCCCTCAGGGCCAAGACTCCAACTCCCTTTTTCCATCATCCAGAAATCATCTAATAAAAATGAGGATGTCTCAACTAATCTTTCATTCTATAGGTCTGGCAATGACTTTATACATATCAAAAAGTGATGCATTTTGTAAGAAAAGCTGCTAAAGAGCCTATTTCTTCTAGGATGAAAGAGAAGCGGGCCCCAAGGAACCCCTCCTCATCCCAGTACGTCTTCTTCTCCTTCCTCCTCAACTCCTGATCCAAGAGTATCCTAAGGACTACAGCAAGAATTTCAAAGGTACTGGCCATGTGGCTCATGATCCACTGCTCATCCACAACATTTGAAATTTGTGTGGTGAGTTTAAGGTCCTAAGCATGTTCCCTGTTATATCACAGAATGTTAGTAAAGGGATGCCCTGGTTATATTGCCAACAACCATATCTTCAACAGCAGCACTAATAGCGCCCAACAAAAAGCAAGCACTTTGTATGTGAAGGCAAGTCTTGTGGGCCCTGCCTTAACACCAAGGGCTGGAAAAAGGTTCCAACTGAGAAGGGGGAACACACCTGTGAGCCCCCTAATCACTTAATCACAATGATGCTTAAATGGTACCTTGTTTGGGTGATCCCTTCCTCTTCCCACCTCTGCATGTTGGATCTGGTTATCAAGGTCCTGAAGCATCTCAAGCCCAACAATCTCAGGTCAATGCCAACCCAGGAGTAGGTAGTTGTAATAAATGTGAAATATATTAGCAAAGACAAACCATGCTCTCAACCATGATCAATATCATAGTTTCTGAAGCAATCACAAAGATTTTTCCCAAAAATTCCAAGATGACCACAGGGGGATATAATTTACTGAACCCCTAATACAGCAGATAAACTTTAACAATCAAAGTTACTACCAAGCCTTAAGCTCCATTAGGTTAGAGAGTAATGAAGAAGAGTATTTTAAAGTCCTTGAATTAATTTAAGGGATGGGAGGGGGTTGGAGGCAGGGTGACCCAAGGCTAATCAGCTGATAGGTTTTGACCATAGGTGTGTCAAAATAGCAGGCTCAACCCACCAGCAAGGTTCTGAGTAAGTGGGTTTGTGACCCGCAATCTGATTACCCGGCCACTCAAAGCCAGACTAAGAAGTCAACTCAAATTGCCAAATCCAACAACATGAGCAAATGCTGATCCCCTACGGTGGATACCTTGTTTTGGCGCTTGAATCATTACCAGGATCAAGCCACCCCCTTCACTATCCCACCGTGTGATCAACACTATCATGTTCCTGTTACCCATGAATCACATTAGCTATATACTCATTATCTCCCAATAAAGAATATTATCTAGTTTCTAAATATTTTTCCCCTTGTAACTCTGCTAAAACAGCACAGTTACAACAGGTGCAGTTCTTTTAGCAGAGGGATTTAAAAAAATTGAATGGTCAGTTGAACAGGGAGCTGGCTTGGCTGAAATTTGGGATGCTGCCTTGAATGTGCATAGCACTGCTCCCAGCCCCTCTTGAACAGGACTCCTTGAACAGGGGTATCTATTGGGTGGATTAAGTGATGGAATCTTCTAAAAGCTTGACAAGTATTGGTGTGAGTGCTTTTCTTTGGGGTTTCTATAATGGTAGCTCCTAATATGCTGGGCATAAACCATCCCAGTTAGAAAGCAGGAAAATCACAAAAACCCTTACAAGAATTTTCAGAATTGAAGGATTTCAATCAAAATAGATTGCAGCAGCTCCAGTAAATTTTCAAGATTCAAATATCCATACCAAGTTGACACTGGTAAATTGGCGTAATATAAGGGTCACTTGATATGCCCTTGTTTATCAGAAGGGCCACAAGTAATTAATCACACAAGGGTTTTTTTCTTGCTGCACTAGTTATACATACACTGATGTCAGGTTAGGATTCAAAGATCTAGGTGCAATTGCTGAGTTGATATTTTTGGTACATATTGAACTCTTCCTACTGTTTAAATCCTAAGAGTTGAGTCCTCCCAACTTCTCAAATAACCCTATAAACTTAGCTACTTGATTCCAAATGGGATTGTCACTGAAATATGGGGTATGATGCCTAGTTCTGCTCCCAAAGGCCCTCCCAATGTTATTTCAATGGCTATCAATGACAACATCTTTACTGTGGAAATTGAACCTATGACCCTTGTTAGTCCCCAATGTCCAGTGTTTTATTCTGAAGTGTCATGAATGACATTTCAATACTTGTATTGAAAACCTGGGAATTGAGACCCAGGTCTCAGGGAAAGCCTTATTTGACCATAGTAGACAGGAAACCGCCCAAATGCCAGTTGGGTCAAACCCTGGACCACCAGAGATAGATGTCCCCAAACAGGAGGAACAGAAACCTGCCAACCTTCCAAGCGTCAATACTGGAGGTTCAAAATCAACATTGGAGACCCTGGAATCAACCCCTGACCCTCCAAAGACTACTTGAGTCACACAAAGTGTACGGAAACCCGCCAACTTGTTAAATTGCAAACCCGAGTTGACAAGTTACTCCAAGACCCGCCAGTCTCCCGAGGACAATTCCCTGAATGGTCACCAGATTGCTGCCAACCTTGCGCCACCAAAGATCTGGACTTAGGCAGAGGTTGTAGCTTGACTTAAGGAGGTTAAAACAAAACCTACTGCAACTCTACCAATGAACGCCAGCAGATGCCAGTCTTCCGTCCAGAATGGGTAGTACAATTGAACTACTCAGGTGATGTGGTGAACAGTAGCGGCAGAAAAAAGCATTGCTTTGATGGTCCACATGTTTGGTGGGTTGCAGGCGGGGCTAATGTTGGCCAAGAAAAAGTTTGGTTGTTTGTTGCAGGTAGAGACCTAGTAGGTAACATAGGACTACTAGGGGTAAGTAAGGTGATCCTAGTAGGTAACATAGGACTACTAGGGTAAGTAAGGCCTGGCTGGTAGGTAACAAAGGACTACCAGAGGCAGATGTTGCCTCCACTCAGCAGAAGATATTGGCTGCTTTGGGCTGTAGTTCTTTACCTAGCAGGGAACTGTGGCTGCGGAAGGGTGAAGACTGAAATAGCAAGCAGGGAACTTTGTCTGTCTGGGGGGGAGAAGGTTTTGGACCCCTGGCGGGTAACACAGGCTGCCAGGGAGGGGAAGAGCTCTGAGGGCTCTACGTACCCTAATACACTTACATGAGGTCTGTGAGAAAGCATTCTACCTAACAGACTGGTAGGGTGTCCTAGTTTATGCCCCTATGAGAGCTTTGGGGGAAACCCAAAGTGAGCATTGGAGGGCATAGATTTGCTCAGAGGTGTCACCAAGGCGGTTTGCTTGGGGAAGCAAGCTGGAGAACTTGGTATGATCAGGCCTCCAAAAAGTAGAGCTGATTACTCTGCAACTTAAAGCCCAGAATTAATCACCTGTGTGAGTAAAGACAACGCATAGACATTGATCTATGGTTGAATGACCTAAGTGGAGTGCCACTTGCAAGGGCCCAGTCAAACGCCAGTTCAATGTAGACTCATGCCTGGGTCTACAAGTTCTGGTAACAGGGACTGAGATAAAGAACCAAGGTGGTTCACGGAATTAACAGAGAAGACTAGTGAGAGGGACTGTTTGATCACAGTGAAGGCTAGTTGACGGACTGTTAATTCATATTGAATTGTGGGAACCAATGTGGTTCAGTGTGCAGAGGAAACTAAGGAGGTTCCTAGTGAGGAGTTGTTGAGGGACTGGTTGAGGATAAGCTGAAGGACCAGAAGATTATGATGCAGGACTAGCTGATCATGATGCAGGTTGACCAAAGGACCAGAAGATTGTATTGCAGGAGTAGCCAGAGGACTGATGAAGTTAATAGACTGATTGTAAAGTTACGCCTCCCCCTTAGGCCTCCACTTCAATTCCTGCCAAATGCTTGGGAATTTCTACCAAATTATGTTTGAATATTTATCTGAAAGGTTACTGAAAAAGCCCAAGAAAGGCCATCAATTTATTATTTTAGAATTATTCTAAAGATGCCCCCGCCTAACCCACCCAAGAGACACCTCTGGTTAAATATCATGTGCAAGAGCGGCCAGGAGCAGTGGCAATTGCATCCAAAGCATATTCCTGATGTTAGTTGATTCAGTTTTCCTTTTGAATATGTCCGTTCAAAATTTGTCAAGATCTTCCTGCCTCAAGAAATTCATTTGTATCCGCTCATATCATTGGTCAATTGGTTTGTGACATTTGATCTACCACCCCAATCTTATTACATCCCTTAAATTAATGCAAGAGTTGTAAAAGGCCTTGCTTCATCATTCTCTACTCTAATAAAGTTCAAAATTTGTTAGTTTAATTTGTCATTCTGCTTTTGCCTGTTGCTTTTGGTGTTCAGTTGATTCCTTCTCCCCTTTGGCCTCCCAGGAATTGTTAGCAACAACCTTTTGGTTGTTGTTGAAACTGCAATTTTTATTGTGGTTGAGAGCTTGGTTTTATTTCCTCTTAACCTGCTACCCAATTATCACACTGATTGCTGGTTAAGCTGAAGAGCTGGAATATGAGCTGACTGAAGGATCTGAAGATGATGGTGAAGAACTGGGTTCCAAAGAAATGAGCCAAGATTTTTCATGATTGATTTGCTGAAGTGGGAAGATGTGAAATGTTTTGCCTTGGTTTAGTATTAAAATCAAGAAGGAATGTGGATAGAAGTGTGGGTAAGATATTTATTTATTAAGTTCCTAGGATAGATGAAGGTATGTTGCTATGAAAGCAGGATACAAAGTTATTTCAGTGGGACGTTTTCCTTGGATTTTACAATATTTGTAAATACATGGGGAAAACATTGAAGAGGTCCAAAAAGAAAAGTGTAAATAGTATTCTACTATTTAAGTGGGTTTAGGCTGAACACAAGAAAGACTGGTGCCAGAATAATGAACCGGTTAACGCTTTGGTGCGTGAAGAGTTGTCAACTTGAGCAGTTTGAGCTGTGGAAATTATTTTCATAGTTGGATCCCGGTGGAACTTCAGAAATAGTCTATTTCCGCGCTCTGCATTCATTGGTTGAGTTCTGGCAGGTTTCCTGATGAAAATGATTGGTTGGAAGCCAAAAAGCTTAAAGTATAAGCGAGTAAATAGTGAATTAATACTTTAAGCTTTTGAGAAAGTAAGTATTTAAGCTTAAGTTATTATAGGAAAAATTGAGCGGCAATGGTTTAAGCTTATGAAGAAAGCCATTTTGAAGGCAGAACTGTTGGGAAAAGAACACTATAAGAAGGTGGCTGGCTGGAAAGTTACCGGGTCTTTTCAAGGTCTTTTGAAGTCTTTCCGGGTCTTTGATGGGATCTTTCTGAAGTCTTCTGAGTTTCTGCAAAGAGGTTTTGGAAACCTTTTGATCACCATCAGGAGCTTGGTTGGACTGATACAACCCAAGAATAAGAAGCTGGAACCTAAGCGCGGCGCTGGAGTCCAAGTTTAAGGTGTTGGAGTCCAAGTTTAAGGAGCAGGAGTCCAAGTCTAAGGAGCAGACGTCCAAGACTAAGATGCAGAAGTCCAAGACCAAGTACAAGGAATTCAAGATATTGTTGGAGGACTCCAAGTATTGACAAATCCATATTGTTTCCTTGACCCCCCAGGCCATATACCAGAAGGTTTCTAAGGGAATCTCCCTTCTGAGAGTGAATAAAAGCCCATTTTGACCCCTATACATATTTATGAGATACATTTTCCCTTACTAGATAATGACAACCCCTTCCAGCCGGTCCCTGGCTACAATCCAAGACACACTTGGGGACTGGTGTACAGGAACCCCATAATTGCCACTTCTGTTCACCAGAGCAGGCACAACCTGGATCTGCCACCCTCAAGACTCTAAGCCAAGATCCATGCCCCACCAGTGCCTTGTCTGTGAACCTGAACCCTGCAAAAATTGAAGAAGCAAAAACACATGGTATAAAAACCCTGGCGGTACGGTGAAGACCCCATTGTCATTTTTGATAATAAAGTTTTATGAACCTTTGGCTCAAACAAATCTTACCCTATCTAGTCTTAGTGATCTTCCATCTTAACTTGGGTCAAGTAGACTATCAGGCTGCCACCCCCTTCTGAGCCCAACCTGCCAAATTGCCCCAGGCATTATACCGCCCCCAGGGAGCTCCCTTTGGACCTGTGCACTTTACCAAATACCCGCCCAACCCTGCCTACGCGGAGTACAACTTGGAGACCATCCTCATTGCCAATCCCTTGCCAAAGACTAGAGAAACTGAATACATAGAACGTGAAGGAAAGAGGATTGAGGTGCTGCCCTTATTATTCAAAGACAAGTACAATTATCTGCCCGCCTACTTTGTTCCCATGACTCCATCCTTAACCCTGCAACCTGACTGCCCAATGGAGACCCCCAAGCAGCCAAGACTACATCCACCCAACTGTTTGGAGTACTCTACATTACTTTGACGGTAATGGTAGACACTATGGTGCCTAATTCAGGGCTCTGGTCTTTTCTTGGGCAATCTTTATCCTATATTATCAATTTAGCACCCATCCTATGGTGGGCATTACCCTCTGGCCCAGACGTATTCTGTCCCAAGCCAACCAATGCATCTACCTATGCCTAGCTTCCTGAAATGAAGACCTGTTGATTTTTTACAGGGTATTTATCTTGGATTACTTTGGATGGCTTTATTACTTTTATTGACCCCCAGTCTCTCCTTTCAAAACTTCATTAAAAGGTATCTGAAGCCATGCTAGTGGCTAATGATCAAGTCTATGTGCATTTAGGTGTTTATCCCATCCCACCTAGATACAACTTCATAATATCCTGCTATTCCTCTCAAAAAGGTATCCTGGAATGTTCACCAGCTGTTATTAATGGGGAGCTGAGGACTATGCCTGCCCTTGATGCCTATCATTAACACCTCAAGTCTAACTTTGAGAACATCCCAAGTTTGCTGAGTTCCTCCTCCTCCTTCATTACAAGCAGTAGAAACCTATCTCCAAGCTGTGTGATCTGGCCAACCTTTTACCTCTAATTAAGCTACCACCAAGTCTGCCTTCTTCACCAGGACCATCCAGGACGCTTCAAAGAGGAGTACATGGCCTATAGGCTCAGCAGTAGCTTGAGCTTGTTGCAACTGCCCTTTCAGAAGGGGCTGAGGTGAATAAGGCTAGAGGCCTGAAGAATAAAGCTTATCTCCCAGTACTCCTAAACTTTCTGTCCTTGAATCTTTAACCTTTCAAAGGTAACAACTTTTTTAGGTATAGCTGGTAGGGTTAGGATATTCTTATTGATGGGGTACATGGGTTATCCAATGCCTTACATTTTTTCTAGTGATGAGGAACAACTTTTGGGGAAGCTTTAATATAGAACTAAGAGAAGAGAAGTATATTTTATTGGATAATATGTTTGATTTATATAGCTTGCGCTGTGGCAGGGATATAAGTCTGATAAAAGATAAGGATGGTCATGTGCAGAATGGGTTTGAGTCACTGGATACTTGGACAAGTCATGTGATATTGGTTTATTGCCTTTCTTGGTATGTAGAACTGTATATTGAATTGGTACCAAACCAGGCAATGACTGGATGTTAAGTGTGCTGGGGGTGACCAGAATACCCGTACATCCAGCTCCTTCACACTAGTAGGACATGGGATATTTTCAGTTGGGTGGATATGAAGTGTAATAAATAAAGATTTGAATTTATTCATCGTTGTGATGTCTCTATCATTTGTGGTTTATATATTTTTGTATAATTATAATTCTGTTGTTATAGTAAATTAAAATGCTTTTCTAGTAAAGAGTGCAATTTACATGGCGAAATGAGAAATAATTGTTTATTTCGCTTATTCTTTTAGTCGAGGTATGTCTTCATTGCGATTTTGAGCTTTCTGGGGTCAGTCTAGTACTATATAGCAGTATTCAATATTTTTATATCTAAAAATTTTCAGCACAGCAAGTACTGTTAAAAAAGGATCAACTTCCGGGTGTCAACTAGCCGAAAACCCAAATTCTCAATTTACTTAATAGCTGAATACCAGGGAGTCAACTTCCCTTCATTTCTATTTTTAAGTACCCCATTTTAGAGAGCTGAGTACCATAATTTTGTATGCCCCACTTCACCCAAGCACTGAGTGGATTTCTTTGTGGATTGGGTTTCAACGCACCATGGCTGAGTTTATTTTATCACTGGTTTGCATAGTAAAAGTATGTGTAATGTATATGACTGAAACCAATTAGTTTGTGTTTTTTAAGTTTTGTATATTAAATCGTTAGATCTTCTATGGTTGAGTTGTTTTTATAGTGTTGAGCTACTTTGTATATTAACGTCTCAAATCCCTGTTAACCGAGCGTATATATTTATATTTGTACTTGGAATTCTCTCAAGGTTGAGTACATTTTATTTACATATGGATTTTTTGTTTACCCTTTCAGGTGTGGAAAAAAGAATATTTTTAATTAAATCCTGCCCGTTATAAAATATCCATCCGGCTTGGATGAAAACCTGTCTTGGTCATTGCGATGGATCCGTCAAGGCTACCCTTTTCTTTCTGAATTAAGCTTTTCTGCTCAAGACTTCAACAAGCAATTGGTCTATTAGTTTTAGCGCGATTTATGAACGCTTTGCTGCGACTTGAAAAGTACAAAATGCTTTGTCTCAACCATCGCTTAAAACAAATGGGACGGATATGATCGATTCATTAATGCGGAAGGTTTGTGGCACCTGGCTTATTTGTTGCCTCACTGGGTGTTACAAGGATTCCTAAAAGGAGGATTAAATCTTTAAGTATTTTAAAGAAAAACTCACTTTAAAGAGTTTGGCTTTAGCTGCATTGGCTCCAGAGATACCAACTACTATTTTTAACCATGCATGAGGTTCCAAGTGACAGATTGATGTTGATTTGCTCTGGCCTTGCTGCTTGATCTTCGGTTTGTAAGCTTAGTTGAAACCAAAGCTGAACCCATTTGATGTAAATGTATTAAAGGGGCATGATCGATTGGTTTATCAAAGCCATAAAGTGGTGCAACATTTTATCAAGATGCTCTGTAACTTGGCCTCAGATCGCTGTTTTACTGGGGCTTCCTTGCCCTACATTTACAACTCGGGATCTGATTGCTGGCTGACAATAAATTTATCTTTCAAGCTTAGCTTGGGCCACGGTTCAATATAAATTTCCATTTCAATCCAATGTCGTATTCGAACAGATGTTTATGGCTTTAGTTACTACATTCAATCTAGTTTGCCCTTTACATCTGAGCAATGAAAACGGGATCCCGTTAAAGAAAACCAGTTAAAGCAGTCTCAGTGTGGTCACTTTTTGCAATCAAAAATGATGGATACTTTTGTTTTTTTAGATTAATTCTTTTATTATGATGTCACTTCTTGATTTTCTGGGTACTTAGATTCTATAGAGAAACAAATTCAAGAGAAGCAACAGTGTCATGAATAATGCTATTCACCATATTTCAATTTCGCCTTTGGTGGGCCATTTCGAAGACGAATCTCTCGCCTTTGCTTTCGCCTCTCAAAATGAGTTGATGACTGAATCAGGAAATACAATTGTTCGGTTTCTTGACTCTGTTCAACTCACTCGCCCCACTAATGCTGGTGGCAAGTGATCCTACCGTCCTGGTAGTGTTTTGTGGTATTCCTAACCACTATATATTCTATTTCACATTCACCAATAAAAATTAAGTTCTATTCACATTTTTGTCTTTGTATCTTCTGTACTTCTGCGCCTCTCTCTAGCCACAACTAGTAGAGATTATTCTTTCAGGGCCGCAAGGTAAACACATAGCCTTCCCTGTCATCTAACTGAGACTTAGTATGAATCCAATCCTAAGGTTAGGATTTCCCATTGTGTGTCTGTGCCGCTCCTCAGAACACAACAAACAGGCTGGCATTGAAATGTACTGGGGTTGCATATCTAACCAAAGGAACCAAACTAGGGATATTTAAGGCACAAGTGAACTTTTGGAGAGATCACAAATGAAATTCTACAACCTTGCTCTCATCTCAGTTGTTGCTTGTGCCACTACCCCTAGCGTCACTACTCCAGGGGCCTCTTCTCTAACCACTGTTGCCACCAAGTCTAATGCCACTACATCGGACTCAAACGCCCCCAGCTTCAACCCAAGTGCCGTGAATGCAATTAAGCTTACCAATGTTGAACTGAGCCTTCCCTGGGACAGCCCATGTTCCGAGACAGAAAAGCCTTCTTTCAAGATCAGTGTTGATGCCGATGCCATCGCAGCGGGTGCCTTCATCTCTAGCAGTGACGCCGATGGCGTCGAAGTCCAAGGCTTCCAAGACGACAAAGTAACAAAAATTTCTGGAAAGACCGAGACTGAAGTCAAGAAGGATAAGTTGACTAGCCTCGTCTTCTCTTTCAAGAAAAGCGTTAAGAAGAGTACAGTCAAGGTTAACATCCTCTACCTTGCCCAGAAGGTGGATAAGAACAAGACTATGAATACCTTCTTTGATATTGATCTCAAATGTGGTACCAAGACATTGAAATCCTTCAAGAAGACCAATAAGAATGCCCCCATCCTCAAAGTCAGCAGCGCCACATCCGCCACATTTACCTTTGCCGCCGCCTTCACAATCGTCTTAACCCTCTACCTCGCTCATTAAGTCATCTCTATGAAGTCAATAAACCTTACATTGAAACATTCATTTTCTTAATTTCCCTAATTATATTGCTTTCAGGATAAGGAACTGCAATCCATGTACAATAAACTGGAATCACCAACAGCCAATCAAAACCAAATTTAGATCCAATCCTTCCTCCTAGCTCAAACTCTTGAATGTTTAGGAAAATCCAACATGGTGTTAAAGTGGATCTCGATTTCGAATATTAACGATCATTCGTCCCGATTGGGATTCACTTAAGTACGACGACTTGGTGATAATAAAGTTGATTCTCTCTAAGTTTAATATTTGTTGTTCACCGCAACAATGGCTACCAGAACCTGGAACTCCAGAGGATCCCCAACTTTTATCCATCAATTGCACCAAAGTTGGTTGATCCAACTGATAGATAAGCAACCCAAGAAAAGATGTTATCTCCCAACATTGCAGCATCCACAATTGCTCCCTAGTTAGATTGGAAGCCAAGCTGATCCAGGACCGAAACATAAACCGTGAACTATCGTTAACGACATGGTTGTAAAGATCTTTGTGATCCCTTTATTTATAAGGTGGGGGCCGAGTGAAGTTCCGCCATTGTAACAAGAAGTTCAATCCAAACGCTAGGCTGCCCAAGGGTACACTTATAAAAGGCAACATCATAAAAATCAACAACAATCGATTCAAACAATCGAAAGTTGGATAGTCAGCCAATCGAATTGCTAATAGAGATATAGAAATCGAAAACGTCCAAATAAAAATCATTGAAACTAGTTTATAGATATTATTCTCTCAATAAACAAGCTAATCTTACCCAGAATTAAATAAAGAATTTTATTCTGATATTTATATGTTATATTAAATAGGGCTATATTATGATGTTTAAAACTCCAATCTTTATAAATATATAATTAGAAAAGTAAAGGAAGCCTAAATAGTATAATGTAGCCAAGATCATATAACAAGCAATAAACACTACAAAACATTATAGATATCACATCACTCTGAGAATCATTGATATACAGTAGCTTTAAGAGCTGCCGAGATAAACGAACCCAAGTCAAGCTTAAGCTAAATAACCCAGCTTAAAATGGACGGGAATCCAAATCGATTGTAACTCAATGCACAGCAGTTTCAAAGCTATGGCGCTGGGCAAAAATATATCTCCAGTTTAAACAAAACATACTCAGAGCCAAACAAAATCTAAGTATGCGTGTAAACCCTACACTCTGTTGACAGGGATCCGGGGCATTGATGGGCAAAACGACCCAACTCGACAACTCAGACTACACGTAAAAATAATCAAGATGTGGTACAAAACACTTGGAATTGCAAAAGAAATGGTTTCAACTATCCGTTGGTGTACACATGCTTGCTATCTTAATCAGAGACAAATACCCCCAGTAGCAGGAAGTCAAAACTAAACCAGAAACTAAGCCCAAATGCAACTCAGCTAGCAAACAAAATTACTCAGTCACCGTACAAAATAAGCTGCAGGCAAGGGTTATACCTAGCCATCTAAAATAGGGGCTTCGGCGCCCATGTCAACAGTGGCTACTGTCAACTCAATTCATAAATTCTACTAAGTTTTTGCTAGTTGTGCTAGCTTAATTCATGTCTTTTAAAGCGCTCAGGGGTGCAAACCCAGAAAACACGACAAAATTGTGGTCATTAAGACACAATTTAATATTAAGCTCAATAAAAAATTGTTAAACTCAATTTTTCCTTTACTTTTACTAATAAAAACTTATTTTTTATTAAGTTGTTTTTGACAACTTCAAAGTGTCAATATCAGCACTTTTTAAGTCTAACTCGTTTTTAATAATGAAACTGGACCATCTATAATAAAATAATAATAGCATACTTAAAAAAAATTTTAAAGTAATATATAGAAATAGGTATAGGGCATATAGAAGATTGTTGAAATGTTCATCTTATAAATCTATCTGTGACACTTATTCCGGCTTTAATATCATAAATGGATTTGTGGCTAATAACAATTCCATAATTTAAGTCAGATTTACTATGTAATTTATTTTCAATAATAATGTTAACAATCAGGAATGTTGACTATTCACTTGTGATCAATCACTGGAGTGACTTAAGAAAATAAAAGTGGTGCAATTAAGCCTAACTTACTATGCCACCTCCTATTGAGGATGCTGTCAGTGATGAAGTTGACACTACCTTTTTCATACCTGAAGACAATATATTAACAACTTTCATTATAAAACATGGTAAAATATCATATTCCCACCCCCAAAATATCATTTTTGATAAAGAAATACTTAGCTTTGATTATTTTTAACTTATTTTCATAAGAATTGTTTTTATTTTATTGTGTGGGAGAAAACACACTAAAAATGGTTTATATTTGCTGGTTTACTTAAATTTAATTAAATGTACTGTAAATTCAGAACCTAAAGGTAAAAATGTGGGATTACCAAATTGTTTTTGCGTGAACTCACCAACTTAATGGAGTAATTTTCATCTCATAACAACTTACTTTTTTATATAAAATAATGAAAAGTATTCCAGTAAGTTGGTGAGTTCACACAAAAATAATTTGACAATCCCAAATTTTTACCTTTAGGTTCTGAATCTACAGTACTATGAAAAAACATAGTAATTTTTTTGAAAGAATGTCAACAATGCCAATTTTGTCTCTGATATTGTCTACAATTTTTCTAGTTGGCAGTGTGAATTCAGCATATTTTTGCTAACAATCAACCATAATGCTGACACTTTTCACTTCTCACGTATGAAACTTTTATTTTTTTACATAATAAGAACATCTGAAATTTTGATATGTTGTATTTTTGACATTTCTCTTTCATATTATTTTGGTTTTTAAAATAAAATACTCTTCTTACGTTAATAATTTTGCATATTTCTTTTTACTTTTAGCTTGTTATTTAAAACTTAAATAAATCAAATAATTTTTACTCAGTTTTTGTGTATACAATATGTCAGGATTTCTGGATATTGACTAATTAATGGATTTGACAAAATAATGCGGGCTAGCAGTTAATCACTCTTAGGAATGGTTTCAACAAATTAATGCGGGCCGCGGGTTTGTGGAATCAATGGATTCAAATGATCAAATCATATCCTGGCAATTGCAAAATCCCTATTCCTAATTAATAGTGAAACATGCAGATATTGTGCTATTAATTAGTCCACCTCAACAACCACCTCAAATATGCTTCCTATATATAATTACTATTCTAAACTTTAATTACATTCTAGAACAAGGGCCATCATAAGGGCCATCACCTGAAACACTTCTAGAAGAGCCTAAAATAGACTGGGCCATCATCTGAAACACTTCTAGAAGAGCCCAAAATAGACTGGGCCGTCAGGCCAAACACTCTAAGATAAAAGGCTGTGAGCCTATTGTATTAGAGCAGCTCTGATTAAGTGAAGAATTATCTCCACCAACTAGTAGCCAGCCAGGCTAGCTAGCCACCTGGAATGTGGTCCAGGTTCACATCTACTCCGCTCATATTGAGGGATAGTTGAATAGCTTTAGAAAGGATACTGAGCTGTGGAAGTTGTCAAGCGAGCTTCCGTCACAAACCGCACACACTCAAGGTTGGGCCAGAGCTAACTCAGATAAATGCGGGCAGCCGGGCCAGCCTCAATATCAGTCTTCTAATAAAGAGTTGATCTTTCAAATCCTTTCCCTAGTTTGATTCTAATTAAGTGGAGAGCAAAAGATCATACTATCACCATATAGTATTAATCCCTATAGTAAAATATAGAGACAACAACTTATGAACCTATAGCCAGAAGTAGGAAGAACCGTCCCAAATCCTTTGGGCCCTGTCAGACTTGCTACTTCTGATGACAACAAAATATTCCGGGCCAAAGGTTACGCCAAAGTCACAGGTTCTCTGTACTTTCCTAATGTTAGAAGACTTAGGATATCATCTGGCTGATGATAAAATACCATGGTCCGCAATTTTCTGACACAATACAATAAAAGCCATATAAGGTTTAATTTTTAAATATTATATTTTTATAGTTGTTTTGTTTTGATTTTTAAAGTCACTGCTTTATTTTAGAGCCTTTATTAATTATTTTAGGAAAAGAATACTTCCAAGCAACAGAAGGGCACCAAGCATTCCTCCAAGCCCATCAAAGCCACCAAGAAGAAGGCTGCAACTACCAAGAAGGCTGCCCCCAAGCCTTCACCCAAGCCCTCTCCTGAGCCCTTCCCTGGGCAGCCCAGCTCACTCCACTGGGGGAGAGGAATCTGATGGTTCACCTACAGACCACAGTTTCTACAACTTGGCTTCTGACAAGAAGTCTTCTAAAAAGCACTTCCAGGCCAAAAAGTCCATTCCAAAGGATAAGTCTCCTCTACATGAGGAGCACCACAACAAGACCCCTTCTTCTCCCCCGCCAATCTCTCCCCATTTTAGTTCATCAGGGGATGATTCCACACCCCACCCTGATTACTTCCCTGGTTTCCAAAATGCTCCTGCTGACCCTGGGACCCTCTTTTGGCCCACAAGATTTGCAATTTTGATGGGAAGTTCAAGTTTCTTTCCTCTCTGCCTAAGTTTTTTCCAATTGTGAGTGTGAAGGGTGGGCCAGCCATGGTAGCCAATGGTTAAATTTTTGCATGTAACAATGCCAACCAGGGCTTCAAGAGCCACCATTACATCTGCAAGGACTGCTCTTACCTAGTGCAGCTCAACACTGAGCACTGGGATAAGGTCCAAACTATCAAGGGCAAGCACACTTGTGTCATGTCCAATACCATTATCTCTTGCCTTCTAAAGTAAGATCTGGTGCAGATCATGCTCACCTCCAAGGATCTTACACCACCCAGCTGGCTATGCTTGCCTACAAGTACCTCTCCCCTACCAACTTGAAGAGGGTGCCAACCCATAGCCAGTTGGTTAAATTTGTGAGCAATAGGCGTCAAGTCTCAAACCCCCTGGCCAAAAGCGCCACTATCATTGAAGACTTTGTCCTCTCTGATGCCCTCAACAAAACCAAGAATGGAGAGATGTTCCTGATCCATAACAATGAGCAGGAAGTGGAGGATAATAGCCTATGCCACAACCCAAAACCTGGAGCAGCTCAACACTGCTACCACCTGGCTATATGATGGCACTTTTGCTACCTGCCCCTCTCTCTTTAAACAGCTTTAGGTCCTGCACAGGCATTTCAACACCCAGGTTATACCATTTGTCTTCTTCCCCTGCCTGGTGCTGAGACAGAAGCTGTGAGAAATGGGGAGCAGGTTAATAGGAAATAAAACCAAGCTCTCAACCACAATAAAAATTTTGGTTTCAGTAGCAATCAAAAGGTTGTCACCAACAATTCCTGAGAGCACCAAAGGGGGGAAGAATCAACTGAACACCAACAGCATCAAAAAACTAAATGGCTGGATTTCACTAACAAATTTCAAACTTTATTAGAGTAGAAAATGATGAAGCAAGGTCTTGTACAACTCTTGCATCCATTTAAGGGGGAGGGAATTGGGGTGGTAGATTGAATGTCACAAACCAGTTAACAAATGATATGAGCGGATAAAAATGCATTTCTTGAGGCAGGAAGATCTTGAAAAATTCTTAATGGACATAGTCAAAAGGAAAACTGAACCAGCTAAAATCAGGAATATACTTTGGATGCAATTACCGCTGCTCTGGGATGATCTTGCACATGATATTTAACCAGAGGTGTCTCTTGGGTGAGTTAGGTGGGGGCATCTTCATAATAATTACAAAATATTAAATTAAAGGATTTTCTTGGGCTTTCCCAGTAACGTTTTGGGTAAATATTCAAACATAATTTGGTAGAATTTCCCAAGCATTTGTCAGGAATTGAAGTGGAGGCCTAAGGGGGAGGCGTAACTTTACAGAAGCCTACATCAGAGCATTCAATATTGTCTGGAATGCTTTAAGCTCCTTCCCACTAACAAGCTCCCCTCACCCACCCACACCATTAGAGAAAACCCTTTCTCCGCTGAGAAGAATGGGTCTGCCCTAGCTGCTGAGCAGCTAGCTCATGCACATTCACTTGGGCCAAAGATTATAATCATGGACTTTGAGCTTTCTTGGTTCAGAGCCTTTGAGGCCACCTTTAATGGAGAAGTCCAGGGCTGCTTCTTTCATTTTAGGTAGGCCCTTGTCAAATATCTCAAGAGCAAGAAGAAGCTCTTCAATAAATACCTTAACAATGATAAAGGAAATTGCCAATTTTCCATGACTCAGCTTGCTGACTTGGTCTTTGTAAAGCCTGAAAACACTGGGCTTGGCTTTGAGGCCATCCAGGAGGATGCTCATATGAAGAAGCACTCTGCCATTTCAAGGGCTACCCTGAGTACTTTGATAAGCAGTGTATTGGAAAGAAGGTGAATTCCAGGAGAGGGAAGAGTGGTTCACTGTCCCTTGGAATTAGCAGAGCGCCTGCATCAATGGGAAGATGAAGACCATCTCCAGACTGGAGGTTTGGCATAAACACCTCAAGACCAAGTTTGGTGCAACCCCCAAATTCAATAAATTTCTCCTGAATCTACCAGAGAAGCAGGCCAGGAATGTCTCCAAGTTCCGGGTCCTTACCAACCAGGTGGCCCCAAAAAGAAGAAGAGCAAGGACCAGGACTACCAGGAGGATGTCCAGAAGGTGGTGAAGAAGAATTACAAGGTGGCAGAGATCAAAAAGTACATTTAGAACGTTGCCACTGCTCTTGCTGGTGGTTTCAATTTGCCCACTAAGCCTTGCTTTATTTGCCTTTATGGTTTTTAATTTTCAATTTTCAACTTAAATTCTTTAAATATATTTATTTTTTATATATTGCTAATTTTTTAAGTATAAAAGGTAAGTTTCAGGTATAGCTTTAAGGTGATGGTAAAAAATATGTTATATTTTGTTGATTCATCTGTAAAGTATGAGATATTTTCAGTTGTGCCTAAAAAAGTATAATAAATTAAAAGTTAATAATTTCCTTATTTTTGTAAGTGTTATAATTTATTAAGTATATTTATTTTTGTTCAATTTAATTTTAATTTTTATGGGAATAAAAAATATTTTTATAGTGAAGAGTTTTTTTACATGGTAAACTGAGAAATAATTGCTTATATCTCCTTATTCTTATATATATGGTATTTTTTATTACATTTTTGAACTCTCTGGGGTCATTTTAGTATTATGTATTAGTTTTGTTTTTTATATTAAATTTTTTAGGGTAAAGTATCACGTTAATTTATAAGCTGCAACATCCAGAAGACAACATTATTAAGAAACCAAATTTACAATTTATTATAGTGTTGATAAGGCCACTCTTGACATGGCTACTGTTGCCAAAATAGAATATAGTGTCTGAATTTTATATCATAAAAATAGGGTTCTGACTAGCTAATTTTGTCATAAAATCTAGGGAATTTTGATGTAAATTAACCTATCAGTTCTTTTATGGTTTGTGTAAAACCAAAGTTGACTAATTAAGATGTAAAAAATCCTAAACCAGATGTCAGAATTTTGGGATATTGACTAATTAACAGATTCAACCAATTAATGCAGGCCAGCTGTCAATTGCTCTTAGGAAGGAGTTCAATAGAAAAATTCAAACTGCAGGCTGCAGGATCTATGAATCAATGACCAAATCATATTTTGGCATTAACAAATTCATGCATTGCAATTAATTAATGGAAAATGCAATTACTGTTCATTAATTAGTCCACCTCAACAACTACCTCAATCATGCTTCTCATAATAATTTCTATTCTAATCTTTAATTATATCCTAGAATAAGGGCCATCACATGGGCTGTCATTTGAAACACTTCTAGAAGAGTCTAAAATGGACTGGGCTGTCAGGCCAAACACTCTAAGATAAAAAGGCTTTGAGCCTGTTGTATTAGAGTAGCTCTGATTAAGTGAAACAATCATCTCTGTGAACTAGTAGTCAACTACTGGATAGCTAGCCCTGGAAGTGGCCCAGGTAGACAGAAAGGATACCAATCTGTGGAAAATGTCAAACAAGCCTTCTGTTAAAACCACCCCAAAAAGGATGGGCCTCCTACTGTGTTGCCCTAATTCTACTTCAGTCTCTTTAGTGTTGTGAGCTAACTCAGATAAAACGCGGGCAGGTGGGCCATCTTTAAAGCCAGTCTTTTAGAATAAAAGAATGTCAGTTCTGTACTGACTTGATGGTTGATCAAGTCATATCTCCCTAATGTTATTCTCCCATAGGCTTCATTAGTAGAGAAAAAGACTATTCTGTCAAAATAAATTATAAATTCTTATAGAAATGTATAGAGTCAAAAATATGAACCTAAAACTAGAAATAGCTATAAATGTCCCATTGCTCTGGGCCACAGGCCCAGCCAGATTTATTACTTATAATGACTATAAAAAATATACTGGGCTGCAGGTTACGCCAAAGTCACAGGCTTTCTGTACTTTTGTGATGTTATAAGGCTTAGGATATCATTTTATGGATAAAAAAATACTACAGTAAGCAGATTATCAACATGTATATTTTAATCAAATAACTGTTATCATGTAAAAGCAAGTCATAAAGCCAGGGTTGTAGCTTAACTCAGCTTGATTTGGAATTCCATTCTATAGCATAATGGTAGGAGAAAACAGCAGAGCGGTAATACATCTAGTGCATGCCATGATTGGGGTCATTTGTGTGGGTTGAAAGTGTAGTTAGTAAAACAAAATCTCCCACTCAAGAAGGTGACAAATATACAGCAAATAATGTTAGTGTTGAACAATGTAACAGCTAGCTAAATTATCACAGGCTTGAAGAAAGAAGAGTATAAACCCAAGGGTGCCCAGGTCATCCCAAAAGACCTCAAAATTTTCTGCTCTAAACAGTGAACAATAACAAAGTTAAGCTCACTGCTTCAATACTTGAGCTTATGTACCATCAGGGGTCTGTTTCAACAAGTATTATATTGAAAGTTCATCCAGCACTTAACATTATCTATACAGCTTATGTAAACAATGGTGATAAAGATAAAGTGAAGATTCATAATATTACAGGGGTTCATCTGGTCAGAGGGGTTGAAGAGGGTCATAGTCTTTTACAACAAAGTGACTATGCTGTATGTACCAGCTGTCAAGAAGAACCCTGGATCCTCTATGTCCAAGAATACAACTCAAAATGATTCTCCCAATATAGAGTACTGAATCCTTATCAAGTTGATACAAGATGCTAGTGGCTGCAAGAAGGCCACAGCTATTGCTATAATTATCCAAAATCTACCAATAAATTTTAAGGCTTGTTCTCAGCACCAGAAAAATTTTCTGGGTAGAGAAATACAAGCAATTATCTTATATAGTTACTAAGAAGCACAAGTGGACTATCTGTCAGTGGATTAACAGTGACAGCCATATTGATCTGGCAAAAATAACTGTGATTAAGCCCACTCCCTGAAATAGAGGCCTCAATCTTGTTTTTTATTGCCTGGTTAAGGGCTCAGGTTTCCTTGTAAAATCTTGGTGCAATTTCTTGTAAATAAAACAGCTTTTCCAATACTTAGACCCAAAGATTATGTCAACCTCCAGAATTAAATCATACAGCATGGAACATCCTTCATGTCAACAATTTCAAAAAAATATTTATCTTTTATAATTTTAATTAAAAGCTCAAAATTAAAATTAAACTTTTCTTTTATTATCAGTGTCAATTATTTAATCCAGAAAAAATATCCTTAAATATTGAAAATAAGAAAAACTTTTTGAGGATTGTCAACATGGATGATGTTCCATGCTGTATGGGTTTATTATGGAGGTTGCCAAGATTATGCAGAGGCATATACTGCTCTCAAAGACAGAGGAATAATAAAACTCTATTATATTGACAAATCAGTGTTTGTGTTGTCTATGAAATTTCATATGTCTATGTCCTCAGAGGTTCTAAAGACAGAGTATCTTGACGTACATCAGTCTGCGCCACAGTCTATTTCATGGTACTCTCCTTGGTCTAAAAGTGATCAAGGTATCAAAATATCAAGGGATCCCATAATAGCAGTACCTTTTTAATCTTTCTCTGATTGGTACAAGATCATCTTATTCACAATAGCCTAGGGTTCATCAACATTATTCAGTACAATAACAGTGGGCTCCACAAGGTGGCAGATATTCTCAAAGAAGTTCCAACAATTGAGACAAACATGGTAATTGTCCCACATCAATTGACCACAGCACCTATGTGCCTCTAGTTTATTACCTCCTATTTTCCATTCCTGAACCCAGTTGATAAGGTGTTTGGGTGGCTCAAACAAACTGTCAAGTGCAGCATTTTAACTGGGCCTGAACCTTTTTGATTTGCTACATGTCAGGGTCCACACCCTTCAGCTGAGACTGTGGCTAAGTTTCAGGTTTTGTCTGAATCATATATCTCCCTGTGCATTGACAACCATAAAAACAATTAAAGGTTTTTTATTAATCATCTTATATTCTTTCATATATTTTTTCACCCTTTTTTCTTTAGCTTAAATTTATTGATTTTTGCAACATCTTTGATTACTCCCTCTTGGGAAAGCAATTCCCCCAGTGACTCTCTGAATTATTCCCCAACTAATCATTAAGTTGGTGGCACTCTTATCATTTGCACATCTATTACAGGGATCCAACATCTTGAGTCCTAAAAAACACTACTTGTACAAGCCCCATGACCGCCATGACATACATAAATGACATGTGGCTTCTCATGATACTATATATTACTCTAAACTCATATCCAATAAAGTATCATTCTCTTCTTAATTTCCCCTTTATTTTGTTTATTATACAGTAGTTTTTAACCTTGTTGAGATAAATGTATATTAGTGAGTTTAGAACACATAGGTTCAGTCACAAAACAAATTTCAACTTGATAGATCTAAATAGAATATAATTTCATAGAAAATGAGCGCTATTTGGTGAATATGTCAAGTCATACAAAGACCTACTCAAACTGGGGCCAGATGCTTAAAAATTCAACAACAAGTGTACCAAACACTAGAATTATGAGTTTCAGTCACAGAACGCATCTACTATGTTTACTATGTTTTTTGTGAATACATGAAGCTCAATCACAAAAGTTACAAACTCAATCCAACAACAAGCCTTAATAGCAACTGAAACAGACAATGTAAATATCAAATATCAAAACACATGAATTAATCTATAATACTTTTACCAGCTTTTACTAATTAATAATGCAATTTAGAATGCAAAAAATAAATAAATATTCTGAGTGTCTGTTTTGGTATTAGAATCAATAAAAATATCAAATTTATCCAAACTCATGATTAACAGTGCACATTTATTGTAAATTCAGAACCTGAACGTAAAAATGCAGGATTGTCAGATCCTTGGTCCAAATTTTGAATCACTTTTGCGGGCAACTCATCTGAGTGAAAATTAAAATATTTAATAAAATCAACCATTTAATTTGACTTTTTTGGTTTATTTAAATTGGCAAATTTTGAATCCCTTGAGCAGATAACTCAACTAACTAAAGACAAAACTCAGCAAACAAATGTGGGATACATGAATCAGAAATGTGGGATTCTAATGTACAATTTGAGATTTCCTGCATTTCAAAACAAATCATAGACATCATGTAAAAATGAATGAATTGAAATTGCAGGATTGTCAAATCCAAGAACCAAATTTCAAATCAAAAATGCGGTGAATTCAAAATAAATATAATTTATGGTTGTCTCAAAAAGGATGATATTAAGCAACTTGGGTTATTGCTGGTATGTTCAAAGCTACAGATAGATGTTAGCCTTGACAATGTACTATACCTAATCCTATGCAAGAGCACTACAGACTATAATAGAATATAACTTTGAAGATAATTATGTTTATTGAAACTGAAGTACAATCTAGCCAGTGGCTGCAATCTATCCAGGTGTAACTAAGAACTTGTTTTCATCCTTTCAGGTGTCTGTATCAATATATACTGCAACTACCCTTGTTCTTGTTCTTTCAGAAAGTTCTCAGTGGCTACCTTTGCAATAGGTTCATCTTTGCTGGATGCGCCTATTCTGATTGGCTGACCTTGGCATGTGTGTTGCTACTGGCCTTGACAGACGTACATGGCACTTCAGCTACAGCCTGCGCTCTTCTTGAGCTAGCCTACTGTTGCTTATTGATTGGCTGTATCTTACACACCTATTATTGTGCTGGGAAACTACACTGTATTTTTATGATGCTTATAAATGGTCCCCAATCTGCCCTCCAACATTGAAAGGTAGAATTCTGGTATTCCATTTGTAGGGCTTAATCAGTGATCCTTTTCTGAATGGTGACCCTTCTGCTTATTAATGCAACAGGTTAAATTGGGGATTATACACTGTATAATAGTGGACTTGATCTAATATTGACTCGTAGATTATCCACTGTGTAATGCTGATCTAATGTCAGGAATGTCCTTTTTATAATTCCTGACAACAATTTATTCCTTGGTTTAGGAAAAGATAGGTTTTCTCCTTTTTTCTTCTTAATCTCCTAAAATTATTGGGTTAGTTAGTAGTAAATGTCCTGTTTAACCTGAGGAGAATAGTCTAGATTTGACTGCTGATCCAGAAATTATAGCAACAGGATTCAAACCTGGGTTCTCTTCTGTCCCCTTTGGTGCTCAGTTGCTAAAAGAAACAATTAGTAATATAGTAAAGAGCAAATCATTACCTTGCAAAATCAATTCTGCCAATCAGGCGCTACAACAATCCTTTCAAAAGTAGCTTTTAATCATATTGATGACGTTGAGAGCACTTTGGACTCTGTTTCTGTTATTTCTTTTCTATTGGCTTTGGGTTCTACTGCTGGTCCTTGTTCACCTTCCCTAGTTTCAACTAGGGAATAGCTGGGCATTCCCTGTTCCTTCCTGGCTGAAAAGCTAATTGTTTTTAATCCAAAAGCTGTTAAGGACACTGAGGTTATCATAATGGCTAATAATTCTAATTTTAAATTCTAAACTGCCCAGGATCCCCAAATTTCCCCAATTCTGTCCCCATGAGATTTGATCTCCTTTATTTTTTCCCCAGTTTATCATTTTGCTACCATGCTATATAAGGATTGTAAGTTATGATCTATTATATTTTCAATCAATAAAGTCTACATTCACCCAAGTGAATACTTTTGCCTATTTGTTAACTTGACTTAAGCCTTAAATCCTAAACCATGAGACTAACCAAGACTCCTTTTATGGAGTCTCTTGGGTATAAATGGGTGTATTGGATGGTCTTGCTGCCAGCCGTACTAGCCAGGTTTTCAATAGACTCACGTGCAGATTCTGGTACCTCCCCAAGGCACAATTTTTAGACAGCTCCTGGCGCCGGGTGATACCAGGAGTTTGGTATACCGCCACTCCCTTGTCACATAACCCACCTTGCCGTGAAGAAACCAAGGACTACCAATCTGCTCACCAGACCCCCAAACCCCAAGTCTTCTGTCCTTTGGCTTCTGCCTTCCTCCCGTGTTGCTTGGGGGAATTCTTTTTTATAGGACATTTCGACCTGCTGTTAGGCAGGTATCATTTATTTGGAGAATTATTCCATCTTGGAATGGTTTCCTTGCCCATAGGATCCTTGATAACTGGATTAAATCCCTCTGCTATCATTCACCACCTAGGAAGATTACTTCCTAGCGGGTGGGTGCTTGACATCCAAACTCAGTATTTCATAGCCATTTATATATCACTTATTTGATATGACTCTATACGCCTATCAGGATGTGTGAAACTGAGTTGATACAACGTCCAGTAGGGTGGAATGGGAGATACACAATTGATGATCTTATGATTATACAGCATGTAATCAGTGATAATTATTTATAACAGCTAACAATTATATGGTGCATAATAGCTACATCAATTATAATAAACTAGTAATATACAATGTATAATCACTACACATTGGAATGATAATCAAGTGATAATACAGTATATAATAGTTTCATATATCATAATAAACTAACAATTACACAGTGTATAACTACTATATCAATTATAATAGACTATTGATTATACAGTGTATAATTACTACACTTAATAGAATATTGACCTAGTGATAATACAACGTGTAACTGATAGAGATCTGCGTGCAATGATTAGCATGATCATTTGTGGTCAATCAGCCTAATCTCACAGATGCTAAAGGATCTAGAGTGGATTTGTGCTAATTCTTTTAGGAATCATAGGCATTCTCAAAAATCACCCTATTCCATTTTAGGGCGGCTAAAATTTAGATGCTTGATTACAGTATATTTTAAAAACGCTAATAATAAAATAGAATTATATATTAAAATCTATCTTATCACATTGTCTTTTCTTTGATGTGTTGATAGTTCATTTGCTGTTGATAATGTGCTTGCAATTATCAACAGCAAATGAACTATCAACACATCAAGGAAAAGAGAACATGATAAGATAGATTGTAATATATAATTCTATTTTATTATTAGCATTTTTAAAATCTACTTTAATCAAGTATCCTTAATAGCAATACATGAATACATAGTGTGGTAAACTGATGGGTTATCTTTTCCCCTCCCTTCTTCCTTGATAATAAGTTTTATGGCCCCCTGGCTATGCCGGGGGCAAAATTTTTTTAAAAAGTTTCTGCATCATCAGGAGGGTAGCTCATATATCATTATATGGTTTTTTGGTCGCTATATTAGTGATTTAGAGTGCAGAATATTGCATCATTTCCAGTTTAGACAATTTTACATTTCACTTACTTTCATATCTAAACATGGTTTTTGAGATTGGATTTTTCATTTTGATTTTATCCAGAGTGGAGCCTCTTGATTTGGGTTGATTTGTCCTAGTTTCTTACTGTACATTCAATTTGGATTCCAGTTCCTGCAATTAATATCTGAGTTTAATAGTGGAATTCAAAAGTGATTTGAAATTTGGTTCTTGGATTTGACAATCCTGCAATTCCAAAAACATGGTAAACTTAATGAAAATGGTTGATGGATTTGAACACTTCAAATATGATTCCAGTTAATTCATTTTATCCATAGGAAATATGTAGTTCAACTTGAACTTTAAAAAGTGTCTATGAGTTCCTGCATTTTTAAAAATCCAAATAAAAATACAAATAGTTCAATTTAATTAAAAAAAGGCTATCCCGCAAAAGTGATTCAAAATTTGGACCAAGGATTTGACAATCCCTCATTTTTATGTTCAGGTTCTGAATTTACAATACAACCAAAAATAATTAATATAGAAATCTAAAACCTAGTTTGGAATAAACATTAGTGACTACAAGCTTTCATGCTACTATATATGGAGATATAAAAGTTAAAATAAATAAAGTATATAGATAAACTGTTTTAATTTAATTTAATTTTTATAAGAAAATGGACACATCCCAACAACAGAGCCAATCAGAATGGCTGTGCATGTGGTGTCTTTGTTCTTGGCTCAGACCAGATAAGCAACAGTTATTGTACCCAGTTTAACTTAATGAAATAAGCCTGTTTAAAATAGGATATGTCTTTGTTAGCAAATTGGCACACCAACTTGTGGTCAATCTAGCACCAGAGAACCCAGTGGTCTGGCGCTAGATTGACCACAAGTTGGTGTGCCAATTTTCTAACAAAGACATCTCCTATTTTTAACAGGCTTACTTTATTAAGTGTTAATTTCACTTTAAAAACTCATACTAATAAAAAGCAATCAAATTTTTATTAAAACATAAAAGCAAAAAAGCATTTCTAGAAAATTAATTTATTAGATTGAGTGCTCCTTTTTGAGATATTCTCTCAGACATAGATGTCCAAATTTAGAAGCATGTACATTGAAAATAATGCTGTAGTTCCCTGAATGAATTTTGGTTAATTTGCTCCTGAAATCCACTATTTCTATTTTGAGTCCCAAAAATAATCAATATTTTCAAAAATGAGTTGGTTTGTGTTTGAGTTCATCACTTTTGTGACTGAACCTCATGTGTACTCTGTTTGTATCATATTTACCACACATTAATTATCGAATTTGATGTAGAATGCTTCAGCAAGTGACTGGATTGTGTTTTTTTGAATATGGGTTCCATTTTTTTGCTGTCTCATTTCCAGTATTCTGTATTTGACCATAATTTTGTTGTGTGCTTGACTATTTTTGTTTTCTGGACTTAGATAAATGGAAGCTTTATTGAGTAAATTGACCTTCAACTGGTTCCAGTTAAAATTTGTTTTATGACTTAACCTATGAGTTCTAAACTGACTAATATATGTTTATCTCAACAGGTTTAAAAACTACTGTACTTCCCAGAAGTATATACTTGACAGTGGTAGCACAGGTAGGTTAACCACACCTACACAACTTAAAGGGAAAATTCCTCCAAAGAAAAGAACCCAACAGATGGCACTCCCCACCAGCTGGAGACAATACAAAGAAGGTCATGACGTTCCTACGAGATTCACTGTCTTCAACATCATCCTTATACCAACCAAACAGTACAACTTTCTCAGTACTCAAGGAGTCCTGAATTTACCCCAGTTCCCAAAGCAACCAAAATACCCAACATTGTATTTCAATGCCTACACTCAGCAGAAATTAGAACATTATCAGGACTACTCTGTGAAAATGCCAACCTCTGGATTCAAAGCACCCAAAATAAGTTTACACAAGTGTGCTACCCCCAGAAACTCTGGGCAAGTGAAAATGTGTTACGCATTATCAGAGTTGCCTCACACTCTGTAAGAAAGTAGTTTGACCAACACCTTGGTCACAACAAAGACTGGGACATGTTTAAGAACACCTTCCTGGAAAGATTTTCCATAAAGAACTCTTAATTTTTGATCATGACAGAGCTCAGAACCTTCAAAATGACAGGAACTATCAACAAGTACATTGCAGCCTATGAAGACATACATGATTGAGCTCCCAACACCATCAACTTTGAAAAACCAGGACCACAGTTGGACTTCTACAATGGCCTCCCCACACACATTAGACATCAGTTTGGCATGACCCGCTGCAAGAACCTCAAAGATTTATTCCTAGAGAGAAAGTGTGCAGCTCAAAAATCTGACAACCTACATGCAACAAACAAGCGCAAGGAGAGCCCTACAGTCAAGAAGGACCCTCAACCAAAAAAGCAAAATAATTGAGTCAACAACACCAATCCTTGAACCAGTAACTGTACAACTCAGGTTAACCAGATGAGTACTGACAACACAACTGAGGAGAGAAAAGCCCAGGAGAGTGTTTAGGCAAGCTTCCTGTCTCCACTTTGCAAGACTTGTTTAGGGACCAAGATGTGGACTCAATCACCATGATCCAAGTACCCTCCAGCAATCTTCTACTGTTTGCCGCCCAAACAGGAAATCAACTCCTCACTTATCCTTTCTGTTTTTGAAGATATCAGGGCACTGCACTATTTGACACTGGAGAAGACCAATCCCTTGTCTACAAGAAATTTTCTGGCCTCATGAAACCACCCACAGGCCAAAGTAATATCAAGAGAGTTATCATGGCAGATAACAGAAGCACACCAGTCACCAAAGAGGCAAAACCTTTTTTGCCCAAATAGGAGACATACAGACTACACTTAGTGGCCCAATCATACCAATCCTCAAGTATGATGTTGTACTTAGCCTGGACTAGATGAGAAAGAGAAAACCTCATATTGACTGGGTAGCGCACCCTCACCATACAGCAAGTCAAGGTGCACCACCATGTATATCCAACTCATCTTGGCACACTTATGAGAGACCATGTATTTGTGAAAATTACAGAAACAGAAGAAAAGGAATCTAGCAAGATCAATTGAAACACCTGCACATATGAGATTATCCACTTTAAAAATGTAGAGACCTCACATAAACAAGACCCAATCCAACAACAGCTAATTAAAGAATTATCTTCTGTTTTTCAAGAGAAGTTACCAGGTCTACTGCTCAACCAGGGCATCCAGCACAAAATTGACCTCAAATGGAGTGTGCCAAAAGTGCGCCTATCTACCACCTAACACCACAAGAGGACAACACACTGAAAGCCTACCTTGATGAAGCCCTTGAAAAAGGACCCATACACCCATCCAAGTCTTCTTTTGGTGCTGCCGTTCTCTTTGTATCAAAGAAAGATTGAGGACTCCGCCTGATCACTGATTACAGGGTGCTCAACAAGGTCACAATTAAGAACAGGTGTTGGTAATTTTGACCAAGTAATGATGCCAATTATGACAGAGACCACAGATTGGGATTGCTACAACCAAATCCATAAATTAGTTGTATAAAATACAGTGATGTCAATTTTGACGGAGCCTGTGGATATGAGTTGTAGCTACCAAATAACATAAATGGATAGTATAAATCATATGCATATTGGATCAGCAGTAGCCTGATGACCTGAACCTTAAATTAGCCAATAATAAGCGCTGCTGTGGCATTTAAGTGATACATGATTTGCCGCTGCACCACTTGGGAAAGGACACAGGCGCCGCGGCGCCGCCTAGCAACTGGATTTGGCACCAAAGCTCCAAACTACTTTTATGTCAAGCGCCAACTGAAAATTATTGCAAGCGCTGCCTGGCAAATATTGCAGGTGCCAAGGCGCCGCTTTACTTTTACATTGAGCGCCGAGGCGCTTGGTTTGATTCCCCATAATCTCAAATTCCCATATTTATCACATTAATAAGAATTAAGCTTGCAGTATGTCAGAAAAGTAGGAAGTGATCCTGAAGTAACTAAATTATTCCATGACAACAAGGATCACCTGTGTTGGGTGAAGATAAAGATATTCTATTGGTTGACGTGAAATAACCGCCAAACCTAGATTAATAATTACCCAAATTAGGGGCGTGTTAGAATGTCCTAGAAGACATTGCTAGCAGCCCAGGGATTAACCTTTGCAGAAGGTATAAGAAAAATTAATCACTCACAATAAAAAATAAGCTTTAATCTTGAACCTTCTTTGATATATATTTAATTTGGTTGACATTTATCCTAATCTTTAAGTGCTTCTGCGCAATCAGAAGCCATTACTGGACAATAATCCTGGTACCATTCAATCCTGGCTCTTCTGATACAGTACTACTCATATCCTCACATATGACTTTATTCAAGCAAATGTCTTGTGCCCTATAATCCCAAATAATTGTGGTGCTGTAATGCAAAAAGAGCAACAACAGGTATCCCCTGCCCCTAATTGATGACCTTTTTAAGCCCTGGGGGTCTCAATTCTTCACAAAAAATTGACTTGATAGCAGGTTATCACCAAATTCTGTGTTAATCCAGAGGACATACTGAAAATAGTTTCAGAACTAAGTATGTCTTGTTTGAATGTGTTGTCATCAACTTCAGCATGACAAATGCCCCAAGTACCTTTGTGACCTTTATAAATGAAGTTTTCAAAGAGCACATTGGAAAAATTGGCTATTTTCTACCTTGATAATATAACATATACTGCCCAGCTAAGGAACTGTTACAAAAGTAACATTTTTAAAGCCCCAGGTTGGTATCAAACCCGCTCCTAGCCACCAGACAGGGCTAGCGGGCAGGGGAGATTTTCCTGCACCTGGATTTTTGCTTTTCAAAGCAAATTCAGGTGCGGGAACCATTTCCGCCCTGGTGGTAGCTGTGGGGCCCGTTCTGGGCCCCAAAAGCCTTTCCCAAGCCTTGGTGGGTTTAGCTGGGCCTGAGCAGGCTAATTTTAGCTGCCCAGTAAACCCAGTTCAAGCCCGCCCTCCATTAAGTAATTTGGGGTCCCCAATTGGGGACCCCTTTTTTAATCAAGTTCCTTGGTCTCAAGAAAGCCTGTCAAACCAGTCCAAAAAAGGCAATCAAATTGGGAAAACTCCCATAACCCCAGAAGCCAAACCTGCCAGAACCAATGATCAGCCAAGCCAAGATGGACTACCAAAAAGTCAAACAACTATTCCTGAAACCCCCAAAAATGACCATGAAGTGGCCAACCAAACAGAAGAAGCTGAAATGTCAAACCTTGCCACACAGATAGCACCAGAAAAATGCCCAGAGGCACTTGCATGTGAGTAATTATATAAATAAGAAACACCTGAAAAAGCTCTGTATTGTCATCCTTACCAAATAAAGTTGTTATGAGCATTTGGTTCACCAATCTGTTTCCATACATATTTTTGAAACTATTCCATCTTCATACACCCAAGCGTCAGCACCCATCCCCTGGAATAGATAGCCAGACTTCAGTTGATAAACCTGAAGCCTTTGACTACTACTGTCCACCAAACGCTCCATTTGGCCATGTGCATTTCACTGAGTATCCCCCAAATCCTGATCACAAACCCTGGTCCTTGGAAGACTTTCAGTGGTGCACCTGCCCAAACGCACCCAAAGATCCCTACCAAATTGTCCGTGAAAGCAAAGCAATCACCATCTACCATTTGATCTTCAACAGGACGTACAACAATCCTGCTGCCTACCTGGTCCCCATGGAAGCACCCCCAACACCCAAACCAACCATATCAACCCCACCCACTTCTGATGCCACTGGCCAGAGTAGTCAATTCCTGGGAGTGCTTTACCTGGCGCTCACAGGATTGATTGACTCTGCCTTGCCAGCTGCTGAACCTTGGGCTGTATCTGGGAAGGCCCTTTTCTACCTGGCAAAGTTAGGTCCCATCATCTGGTGGGCCATGCCAGTACCTGCTTTGACTCCTCCTTCACCTACTGGAGCTCCACAGTACTTTTGGTATCCTGACAGGAACAACACTGGAAAGAGGTCTAACGGGTTCTCCACACTCTTAAAGATGACCTACTTATAGCCAAGCCCTCAAAATGTGACTTCTTCCCAACAGAACTTCCTTTTTTGGGTCACATTATCAGCAAGGACAGTGAAACCAGACCCAGAAAAGATACAAGCCATAACCAATATGCCAGCACTGCAAAATAAGAGTGAGCTTTGTATGTTCCTAGGCATAGTGGCCTATGTAAGGAGTTTCACATCTGAATGGGACGTCTTAACTACCCCCTTGTCTGTGATCACAGGAAAAACAGCTAAGTTTGTATGGACACCATTGAGGGACCAACATTTTTGACAATTAAAAGAACATAAGGTCACTGCCCTTATTATACAATATCCAAATTGTGAAGGTGTGTAAAACTAGAAACTGATGTCCCCAATTATGAAATAAGAAGAGTACTCCAAATTTAAACTGCAAAAAAGGACTTTCTCCCTGTAGTCTATGAATCAAGAAAGCTGTCTGACAGTGAGCAAAGATACCCAATATATGACAAGAAACTGATAGCATTTGTCCACTGTCTAATGAAATGGCACTGCTATCTAGAAAGTGCACAGATATTCAGAGTGCTAACCAGCCACAAGTAATTGGTCTTCTTCAAGACTCAACAACACCTATCTAGACAACAATATGAATGGATAAGCCTCATACAGAGGTACCCCATGATAATCAAATATAAAACAGGGAAATAAATGCTTACTGAAGATGCCCTATCAAAGCTATACCGTAAACATCTCCTATGCACTAATGGAGACCCCTATTTGCCCATGTTAATAATGGGGAATCTCCAAGAGGGGTTCCCACCTGGTACACTAATGGACATCCAAGAGAAAGCCCTCAAGAACAAACATCTTTTCAAAAATGTATATGGCACTTTACACTGCATACTTACAAGTGGTGATACTGTACCCTGCGTCTGGTCAACACAAAAGATTGACACAATGATTTGTTACCACAGAGATCTGGGCCATACACGCAGTAAGAGCTTACACAAATACCTTAAGACACACTAATGATGGTCTAACATGCTGGGCAACATCAAAGAGGTGCTCAAACAATGCAAATTGTGTGAAAAGTACGTCCACTCTAAGGCACCTCCTAAATCAGTAATACTGATGTCAATCACACAGCCCTTCAAAATGTGATCACTGGATATTGTGGGACCAATGACCAGCAATAACAAAGGCAAAAATTATATTATGACAGCCATTGGCTATGCAACTAGGTGGCCTGTCTCACAAGCCACAAAAAAACATAAATAAGAATATTAAGACAATTTATTGGTAAGA